>PITA01002238.1:0-167600 GCA_004023965.1 Spilogale gracilis | reverse complement strand
AAAAAAAAAAAAAAACCCCACCAAAAAACAAAAAAACAACAACACATTTATAAGCTAGACGGCCCAATCCTTCTCAACCAAGCTGGTCTCAGGAAGGATTCATCAGGTGGGCAGCTCTGCCTTGGAGAAGAGAGGTGCTGGTCATTTTAGAGCCAGTGGAAAGGTTACATGGGCCAGAATGGCTTAGGGAGGAGGAAAGGGGCCAGGGAGGGGCCAGGAGTTCCAGCGGGGGCAGCACAGTATCTGAGAGAGGCAGGAAGGCCAGGGAAGGGGGCTGAAGGGCCTAGGGGCATCTGGGGGTGTGATCTAAGGGACACAGGAGGTTGTAGAGGTAGCCGGTGGGCATTTCGTCCTGCAACACCCTGTCCTTTCTCCTTACTCCACCCAGCTTAGAATGGTTTGCCCCCACCAGCACTGGCCCCTTTCTCGTACCCTCTCTACTTGGAGGCCTTCGTTCCTCTGAGTCCGCTCCCTGATAGCCCCCAATATTTAGTCTGGATGCTGGGCTCCTTTCCTTTTTTTCAATGGCTTCCCCTCTCCTACCCCCTCCCCTCCTGCGCTTTATTTTTACCTGTTGATCTTTAAAACCTTCCGTTATGTAAAATTTGAAATAACACAAAAGTAGAGAAAATAACGCATATTTTCCTCACAATCTACTCAGTTCCCACACTGCTGCCATTCAGGTGCCGCTAGCACTCAGCCCCTGTTGCTGTCTGAGCCGTGCGCTGGCCCCCTGCACCACCCACCCCAGCCTTTTCCGAAGTAATTCCAGACACCATATTTTTTCCTCGGAGCATACTTCAGTGCCTGTCTCTAAAAAAGAAGGACTCTTTTCTGTTTTAAAAACATAACCACAATGCCACTTTCACAGTTAAAAAATTAACAGCCTTTCCTTAATGTCATCCCACATCTATTCGGGATTCAGATATCCCCAGTTGACTCATAAATTTCTTTTACAGTTGGCTTGTTCAAATCAGTGTCTGAATTCTTTCCTGCACTTTCAAGGGGCACTGGGATGACAGCAGGTAAGTATACAAACTTGGGGCTCTGACTGTCTACCCTCACCTGTAAGTGGTAACCTAGCCTCAGGAAACCTCAGTTTTCTTGCTGAAAATGGGGGCAACTGCTGTGTGTCTCCCAGCGTCATTCAGAGGATCAGAGACAGTGCATGGGAAGCCCCCAGCCAGCCCTGTTTCTAATACATCACAGACACTCAGCAAACAGAAGGTGCTAGAATTTTTTTTTTTTTTTTTTCTAGAAACATTTAAAGGGGAGTTAGGCTGGGGTAGGCCATCATCCACAAAACGAAAGCCTCCTGACAGTGCTGGCCCTCTGAGTGATTAAGACAGTATGTGCACCACATCTGAATGAGGGCAGTCTGCCATCTGGGGACTGGGACCTCCGGCTGGCTCAAAACTGTCACCCACAGTGGAACAGGCCCTACCAGAGGCCCCGCTGGTTGCCAGTCCACTAGAGGGCACTCTCTGCTGGGAGTCCGGGAGGGACCACTACCCCAGAATGCTCTGGCCACCGCCCAACCCCTGGGGTCATGGGGGGATGCACACCTCTAAAACACCGCAGATAGTCTCTAAAAAGCATTTCTCAGTATGTCGTGCAAGACACACTGGTTTTCTCCCTGTATAAATGCTGGCCCAATTGCAGAAACAGAGGGAATGAGCATTTAATGGTCATTTGTTCAGGCCAGGCATGGGGATGTCCACTCCCTCTCTAAGTCCTCAGCCCAGCTATGACTGACTGCCCTTTATTTTACAGATGAGAGGACTCTGAGAGGTTGGTGAGTTGGCCCATATCAGCTAGGAAGCAAGACCCAGGATTGCCATCCAGGTTTGTCTGATTCCTGTGCACAGTATGGAGAGGTGGAAGGATGGACGCTTGCCTCGGCCATGGAGAGATGGTGTGGTGGCCGATGCGTGCCAGTGGGATGGAGGGAATGGATTCAAGTGCAGAGGGTGGGTAGATGGATGAGTGAGAGAATAGTCAGTTTCTCACCAACGTCACAGGCTGACTTGGTTTCCGAAGAGGTGTTTCCTCTGAGTGGAGCTTGCTGGCGAAGCTCCTGACTCTTGTTCTCGCTGGGAGCGAACTGACAGGCTCAGGTGGCTCTGGGACAACAGGTGGGCTGCGGGCTCCCAGGGACCCAGCCCCAGCTGTGCTGCTGGAGCGTCTTCAGCAGCAGCCCTCAGTCCCAGCAGTTTTCACACTGCACTGAGAAACAGCAGGCAGCCTCCTTCCACTGGCTCTCCCGCTGACTAAGCCCCGAGCCCCACCGCACGCTCAGCCCTTTTGTAGCCACTTGGCATGATTTTATCGCTTCTAAATCATCACTCCATGATAGCAATCACCATCCTCAGTTAAGATCCGAGAAAACCGAGTTTTAGGAACGTTACGTGACTGGCCCCAAACGGTGTAGGGCCCAGCGCAGAAGCAGAATTTGAACTCTGGTCTGCTTTTTTTCCCTCTAAACTCATACCCTCTTCCCATTTCTTCTTCTCTGAGACCGTGTCCGAAAAAAAATTCGCTTCTTGAGGTTAACCAATGTCGGACTCACCCTCCTGGTGACTCAGGGAGCTGGACCTCTTATCCCCCAGACTCTAAATTTATTTCTCAAGTAACACTTTCTCTAGTTTGTCCTATTTGCTACTATCACACATGTAAGGGTCAACTGTACCACCGACATCTTGTAATTAATCATGTCAAACTTCTGATAGTTCCTGTGATGACTGCATACTAAGGGAAGCAGGTGTGAAATGAATCTAGAGCCTAAAGGAGTACAAGGAGAGGAGAGAGGGAATCAGACAGAGGGCTGCAGGGCAGATCAGCAGCCCTCCCCGAAGATCTGGCTCAAATTCAGCAGATACATTTTGGTAACCTGCGCGCAGGCTAAGTCCTGTTACACACATCTCCAGGTGCTCAGGTTTAATTCCTAGGTCTGCCGTTGACTAGCTTTGTGAGTATTAAACCTCTGTGCCTCAGTTTACCCAGTTGTAATATGTGGATGTTAACAGCACCTTAGTAATGGGTCCCTTAAAATTAAAGGAGTAAAACACTTAGAGAGCTTAAAACAATGCTTTCCATATGGTTAGCATTCAATACACACTCCGTTATAGTTAATATTGTAATTGTCCTATTTTTATTGAGATCATATTTAATATCTCTGATTACTAAGAATCATTATCCACATTTTATAGGTAGCTGAACAGGTGCTCAGAGAGGTGTGTGAGTTTGCTTTTGGAGAGGGAATCCACAAAATAGAAACGGATACACATTTTTTTTTTAAAGATTTTATTTGACAGAGAAAAACACAGCGAGAGAGGGAACACAAGCAGTGGGAGTGAGAGAGGGAGAAGCAGGCTTCCCACCCAGCAGGCAGCCCGATGCGGGGCTCGATCCTGGGACTCCTGGATCATGACCTAAGCTGAACACAGAGGCTTAACCACTGAGCCATCCAGGTGCCCCGAAACAGATACACATTTAAGACTAGAAGATTTTAGCTGCAGTTAAGGAAGTGAGGACCATGCACACTAAATGGACAGGATCCGTCTAATGAAATATTAAGTCTCGGAATAGGAATTTCCATGGGTATTGAGGATTATAGAGAGTTTGAATGGGAGCTGAAAAGAACCTGAGTAGTTAAAGGGCGAGATGAACAATGAAGTTGTCTGGTTCGACTTCATGGCTTCTGGAAGCAGTGGGCTGGTTCTTCCAGTATTCTCAAATATGTTCTTACCAAATTTCTTTCTCTGTCTGTTTCTCTATCTGAAGGGGAGGAGAAAAGAATTACTTTAGAAATACTTGTTTGCCCTTTTGAGAGTAGCCAGATGGAACGAATTGTTCCATGGAGTCTTAGTCTCATGGACAGCGTGAGGACCGGGGGACCTCCTCCCGTTTCTGGGCAGGATATTTGCAACTTAAGCCCCTGGCAATGTGTAGCTGCCTGTGGGGGAAGAACTGGGGGCGGAGTACATTTGGACGCCCTCCTACCCTAGATAGGATGTGGGGCTAGCACCTGTGCTGACTTGCGGGGCTCAGTGGGGTGCCTGCTCTGACTTCAGCATATTACCTGACACCGATCTGCAGGAACCGTCCCACCGCGTCTTCTTTAAGAACGGCAGTGTATTTACTCATCTAGGACTATTAGTATGCCCCGGAGATGCCCTGTGCTCCTGGGACTGCCTGGGTGGGAGGTCACACCCCCTCCCCCCTGCGCCTGCCCATGTCCACATACTCCCCTTGTAGGCTGGCAGTGGGGTATCAGAGAGCGAGATCTGTCACAAAAATGAGACAGCGGGGACAAGTGGGGAAGACAGACTCTGGAGCTCAGCATCCTCCTCGCTGCGTGACCACTTGTAAGTCACTTAACCTTTCAGAGGCTCAGTTTTCCCGTGTGCAAAATGGGGCAAAGAATATTTGCTCCGATATCACCTTCTCAGCGAGGCTTTCTCGTGGCTGTGGGCTGTGCTTCCTCTCCTCCTTGACATTTCTTCATAGTTCTTATCACTGCGTCGCATACTGAGTTCATCTTTCCATCCAGTCTCCACCGCGGGATGGTAGCGCTCAGGTTTTGTCTGTTGTGGTCACTGCCATATCCCAGGACCTAGCCCGGTGCTTGGCACAAAGTATGTTCTCCGAACTTTCGAGGGGAAGAAAACAAGAGGTGCTGTTGAATTGTATCCCCCCCACCCCGTGGGCCGTCGGTGCGCACCAGGCAGGCAGCGTGGTGCCTGGGACAGTGTCTGCATTCAATCAATATCGGCTAATTATGATTATTATGTCTAATTCACAGGGCTGCTGTGATTCTCAAACAAGATAATGTATGCTAAGACACGCTGTGAACACTACGTGCTGGGTCCAGGAGGTACAACATAATGATCCTCTGATGCTTGGAGGGAACTTGCACTTCAACTTGGTGCTTTTCCCTTCCACACCACCTGGGAGGGAGGGCGAACTGGTGGATTATGGCCACCTGGGGCTCAGAAAGGGGGAGGGCCTTGCCCGAGGCCATGCAGTGTGATGAAGGCAAAGGCAGGGGCCTAAGTGCCCAGCCCGTTGGGCGGATCCCTAGGCGGGGTGTTGTATATATTACCTTGCACGCACATAAACAGGATGGAGGTATGTCTTAAAAGTTAATATGTTTTTAATGTCTCACGTCTCAAGAGTTGTCCTGTGGTCAGTGTGCTGGGTATCTCCCAGGCCAGTCTGGGAGAGTATGGAGGAAACTGGCAATATCATCAGTAAGGATCAGAATAGAGGCATGTGCCGTTTCTGGGAAGCGATTAGATCATCGAGAATCTCCTGGCATAGACTCCCCAGGGGGCAGCCCCATTTCATGAAATGAATTTTCGTTTTCTAAAGCACATCCCTTAGTTGGATTCCTATTTTCCAGGGCGTTTGTTTCAGCTTTGATGCCGTGTCCAAAAAAGAACAGATCCCAACAAATTCCTGCCCGAGGCCCATCCTTCCCAAAACCCTCGGCTTGGCCTGAGCATCGAGAGAATTCGTTTCTCTGAGCAGATTGGGGGCTGTCTGGCCAGCGGGGTGGGCGGGTGGGCCGGGGCCGGGCGTGTTCCGGGTGGGAGCCGCTTGGGGAACTGTGGATAGTTCACTGCACCCTCACGCTGGACCCACGAGGGGGCTGCTGTCCTCTGTCTACAAATCGCACAAGTCGGGGCACAAGACAGAGAGGCCAGGTCACGTCTCTGCAGTTACACATCTCACGAGTGCCTGCTGGGGTGGAACCTGGTCATTCTGTCTGTCTAGCACCACGGCCCGGGCGCTGCTGCAGAGGGAAGAAAGATTTGGGTGAGGGGCTCAGAGACGGGGTGGGGGTGGGGGATTCCCCTGGTTGCCTTTGGTGGGAAAATAATGGCTAATTCTGCTTAGGAACTAGTGCTGCGACTACCTTGCAGATGGGGAAACAGGCACAGAGAGGTTCGTTAACTTTCTCGGTGCCACTCAGCTCATCAGGGTTTGAGGCTGGGCTTGGAGGCAGCCAGTGCGGTGTTGAGCCTGGGTGCTCTAACCACTGGGGGCGGTGCCTTGTGACCGTGAGCGTGTCGTCATGCTAAGTGAAGGTGGCGCACAGAGTTCGAGGGTCTCACTTTGAGTCATTTTACTGGCCCCTGGCGGGTGTGCTCTTCAGTGAGTCCCAGGAATTCATTCTCCCCAGTGACAGAGCCCTCCAGAGGCCCTACAAGCCCGTGGCCCGTGGAAGTTATTTGCCAATAATCCACATTTGTGATAAATCTTAATATGTTTTTTTTGGTTAAGGTTTTATTTATTTATTTGACAGAAACAACAGTTAGAGAGGGAACACAAACTGGGGGAGTGGGAGAGGGAGAAGCAGGCTTCCTGCCGAGCAGGGAACCCCATGCGGGACTTGATCCCTGGACTCCAGGACCATGACCTGAGCGGAAGGCAGATGCTTAAGGACTGAGCCACCCAGGCACCCCAAAACTTCATATGTTTATAAAAGGGGGAGGGGAGGGGACTTGGGACATTTGGGATTGGTCACTGAAGGCAGAGGGCAGCAAGGCGCTGAGAGCCGGGGACCTGGAGGTGGGGGTCAGGCATGGTTCTTGTATTGGTTTTTAGGAATCAGTAAACTAAGAGAGGGACAACTCTGGGCAGTGGCAAGAAACGACCCTGAACCAAGGATCATGATTCATTCTCCACAGCTGAGGGCTATAAAGAGATCGGGTGGTTTGTGGTTATTAATTTTATTATTAAAGAGAATAAAGAGTCAAGAAATAATGTAATAAAAGCCTTGAATTCGGCAATTGTGGGAACGTGTTCTGGACAAAAGATCACGATTAATCCAGGTCCGCTAGCCTGACATTAACAAACAGAAAAGGTCTAGGCTATTTTCTTCCTTGTAATAGGGCTTTGTGTTCCATAGAATGGGCACATGGGGGTTTTTCATGAGAGATGAAAGATCTTTGTGGGGTAGGAAACTGTAGATGGGTGTAGGCGGGGATCAATGGGCTTTACTGAATAGTTAAAAATGAATGTGTACCTAAATAAAATTAAAGAGGTCTAAGCGTGGACCGGTGATGAGGATGTGTTTTTAAGTAAGGGTTATGAGTAATCTGTTGTATCCAACTGTAGTTATTAAAAAAACAAAACAGAAAGAACAGAAACAAAGCCCAGTGAATTCAAGGGTGTTGGAATGGTGGGTGGGAAGTATATCCACAGCTACATAGAAATGTCACTGGTCTGGGGCTGGATGGTGGCTTTGAGTATTTTTGCTGTATAGTTTAAATATGAATTAGATGAGTAACAAACTGAGGGTTTCTGGAGGGTAGGAGGGGGGTGGATGGGATAACTAACTGGGTGATGGGTGTTAAGGAAGGCATGTGATGTGATGATCATTGGTGTTACAGACAACTGATAAATTATGGAACACTACATGTGAAACTAATGATGTGCTCCATGTTGGTTAATTGAATTTAAATGAAAAATTTAAAAAATGAATTATATGAGTAAATAAATGAAGGAATGAAAGAGCTGATAATGAAGCACCAAAGATAATGTTTTATGCATTAATGGGTTAAGATTAATACACTTATGTAAAATTGTGCGAAACAAAGCTCTTACCTCTGTGGGTAAGCAGCATCAGAACAGAAGTACTAATATAAGTGCCGATTGACATTTTTGCTCTGCGTTAGTGCTGACCTGATGTATTTATTGTGTCGAAAAAAATAGTAAAAACAGTAAAAGGGACAGGTAGGAAACAGTGATGTGATTACACATGGAATCAAAGATTGTCACTCCTTCAATGCTGCATTTCTGAGTCCATTAGGAAGAAGATCTGGGCTGGTTGCTTGGTGGGTAAGAAGGACAGAGAGAGATGTTTATAATGGCTGTTACTCTTGTTTTTTATTACATCATGCACGTTTATTATGATACAGTTATTTAAAATTCTTTTTTTTTTTTTTTAAGATTTTATTTATTTGACAGAGAGAAACACAGCCAGAGAGGGAACACAAGCAGGGGGAGTGAGAGAGGGAGAAGCAGGCTTCCTGCAGAGCAGGGAGCCCGATGTGGGACTCGATCCCGGGTCTCCGGGATCATGACCTGAGCCGAAGGCAGTCGCTTTACCAACTGGGCCACCCAGGCGTCCCTGTAATACAATTATTAAGTGAAAAAATGTGTACAGTGAGAACTATGCTTAGGCCAGTGGTGAGAGCGTATCATGGACCAAATTGGGATTCGTCTTGAGCTGCTCATCTGACAGCCATCAAAGAACACCTGGTTGTGTCATCCTTTTTAAAAAACACATGCCTTGTGTTTCACAGAATGGAGGCCCCAGAGTGGGTCTAATGACACTCTGATGAAGATCGTGGCTGTGACCTGTGTGGAAAATGAGCCACGGACCAACCAACATGAGCGATGGTAAGTGTTAACTGTTCTAAGGTTGGATGGTTGTGTGTGTGTGTGTGTGCGTGTGTGCGTGTGTGCGTACATCATTAAACATGAACAGGCACAAATAAATTCAAAGATGGTCAAGCATAGACCAATGAGGAGATTGTGTCATGAGCTAAGGTGATGGATCTCATTGGCATAACTGTCACCAAGTTAAAAAATAATATAACTAGATTGCTGTCCGCACAGAAGTTGAGCAAATAAAAGCAAACAATCATACTCATATATAGTAATGGTATACTTGTATATATATGTACGAACGTGCATATCTCTTCATATAAATATAATTGTCACTTTTTCTTATTCTTGGGTTGAGTGGTGAGTTCCCATTTATTGATTTACTAAAAATAAATGAATGTGTACATTAAATCAAAAAGGATTAAGCATGGACTAATGAAGATAAGATTTACGATTTACAATTACATAATCCTGCAAATTTGAAGGATATTGAAATAGAAAAATCTGTGCTATTTTATTTATTTTAATAACAGTTTACTATTAATTTTTACACTATGGTTTATATAGACACTTCTGCACTGGTGAAATTTTGGTGTGGACTTGGTGAAGGCGATGCTCAGGGAGATGTAGATGTTGGTAGTTTTCTGTTTGTTGGGTGAGATTCATAGGTATTCTTTTACGATTTTTTGGGAAAGGAGTAGATAAAATTAGAAAGGGCCGAGCGTAGACCAATGAGGATAATGTTTCATAAACCAAGGCTCAGTATTTTAGTTCTACACGAGTGAAAGCCTTTGAAAATGATCCAGGGTGTTCAGTTTTTAAACAGCTGCTTTGTGTTGCACAAACTCGACACACCACAGTTCGTTTAATCATGCAATATTTATGAGGATGTTGAATCTTACCTGGATGGATAAGGTATGTAAAGAAAATGTAAGTAATAGTTGATGTTCTTAAATCTTTGGCTGGGAAGTTGTTCAAGGTGGTTCGTAACTAATAAGTAAATGCGTGAGTGAACAAGTTTTAAGGGATTTTGGTGAACAAGTAATTAAGGAATTAAACAAAACTTAAGGAATAAAACAAGCGATGGCAAACATGGACCTATGATGATAATATCTCATCACCCCAGGATTAAGATTATTCTAATTCTGTACATCTAAGGTCCGTTTAAAAAAATGCGTTGCTTAAGGAGTAGTCAGTACTCTTGTTTTTGCCTGATAGTGTGTTGGATGTTGATTTTAGTACTAAAAACAAATAAGCAATTACATAAATACATAAAATACAGGAAAGGCCACAGCATGGATGGGTGATGAGAAGGGCCCAAGGGTTACAGTTAATTCAGTTCTGCAGTTTTGACCTCTATCATAATAATCTAGTCTGTTTCATTCCTTTTACCACGACTTTGTGTTTCACTATGTGTATATGCATAGTTTATTTAAACAGTTTTCCATGGATAAAGATTTAAGATGCTAACTCTGAGCAAGGAGCACAAAGGGAGATGAAAGATAATGTCAGTGTTCTTACCTGTAAGAGGAAGATATTGGATTTATGGTTGCTCATTAAAACTTCTTTAGAAATGACCAAATCAAACAAGAGAGAATCAGCAGGGTCTAATAATCAAGAACTATGATAAATCCAATTTAGCTTCATTAGAAAAAGTTGTAGACTATGCTGTAAAGATGAAGAGTATTTATTAGTGTTGCCTAATAGAATTTTCTGCAATGATGGATGTGTTTCACACGATTTGCTCTGTCCAATATGGCAGCCGCTTGTTACCTGTAACTCCTGAGCACTGGAAATGTAGCCAGTGTGTATGAGTAACTGAATTTTAAATTTTACTTGATTTTTATTAAATTTTATTCAATTTATTTATTTTTTTTTTCAAGATTTTATTTACTTGAGAGAGAGAGAATGAGATAGAGAGAGCATGAGAGGGGAGAGGGCCAGAGGGAGAAGCAGACTCCCCGCCAAGCAGGGAGCCTGAGGCGGGACTCGATCCTGGTACTCCAGAATCCTGACCTGAGCCAAAGGTAGTTGCTTGACCAACTGAGCCACCCAGGTGCCCCTGAATTTTGTTAAATTTAAATAGTGATACGTGACTAATGGCGATTCTGTTTGTCAGTTGTGTTGGGTAGTTGGGTAATGGAAGTTTCTGGAATATTAAATAGGAATAAATAAATATATATAAATTAACACATAAACTAATAACAGAGGATTAGTTACAGGCTAGAGATGAGAGTGTCCCATAAAACAAAGATTATAATTAATTCAGTTCTGTGCAGTTGAGATTCACAGGCAAAATAAGTCTTAGATTCAGAGAAAAAAGACATAAGCTTATTCATTTATTTTATCGACTGTTTGTATTAACTTTGTGTCTGTGTTCCACAGTTGATGTGAGCATTTCTCTAACGTTGAAGATCTTGGTGGGAGAGGATCAAAAAATGTTTTGTCCAAGTCACAGAGGGCTGAATAGTCATTTTATCAATATTTATCACGTTCTTATATTATTTGCTTTAAACGATGAACAACACATAACAGTCCATACATGACACAAGGATGATAATGTAACATGGACTAAAGTTTGTGGCTCACACAAGTCACCACAACTGCAGACCACACAACTTTCTCATAATGGTTTGGAGGAAGCATCCCTTTCGCTAGGCCCTTTTAAGCAAGGTCCTTTTAAAAAAAAGGTGAAACAGAACTCTCCATTCATTTTACATGTGTTTAATATTTCACTTTATAGTCTATCACTCTCAGTTTACACTTTCAACCATTGGTAAAGATTTGGGTGTCTAACATGTTGATAGAGAAACATAAGTAAAGGTTGTTGGTAAATGAATGAATGAATGAATGAATGAATAAATGTATGAATGAATAAATAAAAAAAGTCCCGAGCCTAGACCAATGATGAGTACCCTGGGGTGTCTGAACCAAGGATTTTGATTAAATCCTGTAACTCTGAGGTCCATCATAAAAACAAACCTCATTTCTTGCCTTGGCGGGACGTGGATTGTGGCAGAAGTTAGGAATACAGGTATCTTGCTTGTGGCTTTGGTCCTTAGGTATGGGTCCTCTTATTAGTAGATCAGCGTGTGAATACCTTAAGAAACATATCCACGAATAAAGACAATGAGGGATAGGTTTGCCAATTCTGACAGTTTCTAATGAGAAATAGATTATTATTAAAACATTTCTGAGGAGCTGAGTTCCAGGAAGTGAAGAGTTCAAGGCTTTTATCATGTTTTATCAGAAACACGTAGGCAGACGTCCACATGCATCAGTGTTGCGTCTGGGTTGGTGGTTGTTAATTTCATTAAGAACTTTATTAAGAAAACGGGGGAAAAAGGGAAACATAATAAATATTGATTACAGAATACTTAATTAAAAACTATCAAGCATGGACCATTGTTAATGGTTATGATTAGATTATTTTCAATATGTATCATTTTTGAAAAACTCATCTAACTTTTTATGTGGGTGTTTGAGTATATGGGAAGAGATTAGTATTATTTACGTAAGTCTAGATACGCAGTTTCACAAGTATTGATAATATTATTTTAAGTGAATGAAGGAAGAGATTATTTACAAGAGGGCAAACATGTATCAATGAGGATAATATGTAATTAGAAGAAGCTCATTATTTTTTTAAATTTTACAATATAAAATTTAATAATCTTTAAAAATTAATCTTGCTCTACCCTTCAGATGTCCATATAAGTAAAAGGGGTTGCTTTGGGGCTCTGCCCACTTTGGGTAAAGGGCATAGAGATCATTACTTATAATAGTATTGTGCATCTATTATTTTATTTATTTATTTATTATCATTATTTTAAAAGATTTAATTTATTTATTTGACAGAGAGAAACACAGCTAGAGAGGGAACACAAGCAGGGGGAGTGAGAGAGGGAGAAGCAGGCTTCCCGCTGAGCAGGGAGACTGATGCGGGGCTCGATCTTGTGACTCCGGGATCGTGACCTGAGCCGAAGGCAGACACTTTAACGACTGAACCACCCAGGCGTCCCTGCATTTTTTTTTAAAGAGAAAATAGAAACAAGTTATTCCATGAGCAAATAGACCAAAAACAAATAAATAGAGGAATAAATTTATAAGGTACGGTCAAGCATGGGTCATTGATGAGAATATGTCAGGAAAGGAAGATGTAAATATGCCAAATTCTAATCAGGGAGGATCCATACGGAAGGCAGTCTAGGCTCAGACCTCTGGTTCGGGTTTAATAGACAGGATTTGGAACAGGAATAGGTCTTAATTCTTCTACTAGGATGTAGATTTAGCAGTTGTCATTATATTACATACATTAATAATTAAAGAAGTCAGTCAGTAAAAAGGTGGCCGTTTGTGGGCTAATAATGGGAATGTGATAAAAAAGGGATTTATTGGGGCGCCTGGGTGGCTCAGTTGGTTAAGCAACTGCCTTCGGCTCAGGTCATGATCCCGGAGACCTGGGATTGAGTCCCACATCGGGCTCCCTGCTCGGCGGGAAGCCTGCTTCTCCCTCTCTCAGTTCCTCTGCTGTGTTCCCTCTCTAGCTGTGTTTCTCTCTGTCAAATAAATAAATAAAATCTTTAAAAAAAAAAAGGGATTTATTATAAATCTAGTACAGTAGGACTAGGTGTCTTAAAAAAAAAATCTAAGTCTACACTGCTTCAGTTTTCTAAAATCTGCTTTTTACTCCACAGATTGAGTCTGATTTCTTCATTATCCCACGAGGGGGACCTTGGCTATCCTTTCTGGGGATAAGGGGCAAAGTGACTCGTGTAAGTGACAGTTTGGGTCTTGGCTTGAAGGTAGTTCATGTGGGTTTTTTGTGGGATTGTTTTGGAGGAAGAATGGCCATAAACATAAACATAAGTGAAATCAAACACACTGGGCTTGGGCCACCGCTGGGAATGGGTAAGAACCACAGATCAACATTTTCCATTTTAGTCTGAGATCCGTTAGAAACAAAGTTTGAGGGTTTTGCAGCCATTTTCAGAGTTCCTTACTATTCCATTTTACTTCTGCATCACATTCTAAGAACATTCTCTATGGACAACTGTCTAGGTTGTTAAATGTTTGAGGAAGGAGCACCTGGGAAGATAGAAAGTGTCGCCAGCGTCCTAGTTACGGAGAGAGTCAACTGGTTGGTTCAATGTACTATTTTTAAAATATGAAGAAATTAAGTGAGCGATGAACCAACAGGGCAGTGAAACACATGGGATGTGTATGAGCAAGTTTATTGATTAATCCATACGTGCAACACTGAGTCCGATTAAAAAGAGATCTCATTTACCAGCTCTGTGGGAAATAAGCTTGTAAACAGCTCTCTGCAATATTCAAAGATCTTGTTCCCAGGTTTTTGTGATTCATAGGAAGTGCTTTTTTAAAATCCGTGAGGCCATGAATGAAACAATCAATAAATAATGCATAAACAGTCAGTACACAATGTATAAATAGATAAATGAAGTAAAAGAATGTTGAGCTTGGATCAATGATGAGTAGTTCTCAGGGTATATGAATCAAGAATTTTGATTAAACCCTAAACTTTGAGGTCCGTATCATATTGTATATTACTCATACAGGAATTGAAATAAAAAAAATAAAATAAAAAATAGACCTAGCCATTTTATGTAAGGGAATAGAGTTGAAGCCCTTTGTGGATCTGATTCTTGGTCTTAGTGATTTTTTTTTTAATATTTTATTTGTTTAGTTGACAGAGAGAGAGAGAGATCACAAATAGGCAGAGAGGCAGGCAGAGAGAGAGGAGGAAGCAGGCTTCCTGCCGAGCAGAGAGCCCGATACGGGCCTCGATCCCAGGACCCTGAGATCATGACCTGAGCTGAAGGCAGAGGCTTTAACCCACTGAGCCACCCAGGCGCCCCCGGTCTTAGTGATTTTTGCGTACGGATTGTATCCGTGTAAGTGAGTGAATGCGTGAATGAATGTTTAAGTGAGTGAAGACAAAGGTCACATGTGATCATTTATGAGAGTGTGTCATGGAGCAGGTATTATTAGTATTATATTTGTTTAAAACCAAGTTTCAGTATAACACGTAGGCAGAAGCTGTTGACCCCTTCAGAGTACACAGAAAGTCCAGACGCAGGAGCACACACAGACGTACCTGTGTGCGCATGCCCGAGGTCTGGATTGGGAGTTTGCTGGTTGTTCGTTTTATAAAGAAAAAGGGAGAAATGTTGACATAAACCAACGATTATGTAACTCTCTCATCGAAAGAAGCAAGAATAGGCCAGCGTTGAGGATGTGCTGTGTGACATCAGTCATGCTTGATTTAACTGTGTTCACTGAATTTTATTTAAAAGCACAAAATGAGAAGGGGGACATAGTTATTTCTGTGGACAACGAGTGTGTGGGTGGGGGCAGTTGTTGGTATGTTTCGGTGTTCAAGGATAGGGTTGGGAGAATTCCCAAATAATTATGTATTGTTATAAGTTATTGAGTGAATGAATGTGATCATTTTATTTTTTTAGAGGGGGAAGGGCAGAGGCAGAGGGGGAGGGAGAGAATCTCAAACAGGCTTCATGCCCAGTGTGGAGCCCCATGCAGGGTTCAGTCTCATGACCCCGAGATCATGACCTGAGCCGAAATCGAGTCAGACGTTTAACTGACTAAGCCAGCCACCCAGGCCACCACAATATGATCATTTTCAAATGATTACTTAAAAGAGGGCAAACTGTGGACAATATGTGAGATAAAGTTAACAAGTGATCTTGCTCTACCTGTTGACATCCATATAAAGAAAATAGGATCTAGTTTCTTCCTGCTTTAGACAGATTTAGGTAATAATGGTATTTCAGTTCTGGGTTTCTTTGGAAGGTTTCCTATTATATATGTATATATGTAATTTTATCATATTTTATATTTGTTATATATAATGCCTTACATATAATATTGTGTTCTGAAACGTGTCTTTATCATATATTATGTATGTTTCTTTTTTAAAAATAGATGATCAAATTATTCCACGGGCAATTAAATAGATGAGTGATTAAACTAGGACAATTGAGAATGTCCCATGATGCCAGGTTCTAAATCTATATGATTCTGCACAAATAAAGTTCATGACAATCATTATTAGGCTGTTAAGAGTAGGGAGTATACTATTCTTGAGTCAAGTCCTAGATTCCATGATGTGTACGTTACCAAAAATTAAAAACAACTTGAACCAATAAATAAAAAGCACAGTTTTTGCACCACTAATGAAAATGTGATATGATCCAGCCTTCTTATTAATCCGACAGTGTAAAACTCACGTCCACTTAGACACATCTAATAGAGTCGGTTTAGAATTGGCTTTTTCATTTACAGCATGAGCACACAACAGCCAGCTTAATCATTCCCTAATGGAGAAGGTCTCTCTCGTCGCCTCTGTGTGTGAAAAGCACAGACACCATGTAAATAACTCTCAGAGTCCCTGTTCTCTGGGGGAGATTGTTCATGAATTTCCAAGGAATTATTTGTAAAAACTGGCTTTTGAGATATAGGTATAGGTATAGATAGATACATAGATATAAAATCAAAGAATAGCAAGCATTGACCAAGGATATGAATATGTTATGAACTCCCGTTCACGGGTTAGTCATTTTCAAGTCCGCATAAGAGCATATCATTTTAGTTTGGCACCAATGATGGGAGAAAATGACAGTCTTCTAGTTGTGAGGGGAGAGGACGGTTCACAGTTGTTCATTTTACCATCTTTGCAATGTGGACATGTAAAGTAAGGAGATAAGCAAAAACGTATTATCAATGAGGTACTGATAGGAAGCACAGCTGTCGGCCAGAGGTGCACTGAAAAAAGACAAGAACTGTATTAGCTTTGTGGGACAGGTACGGGTAGACTAACCTTGGTAAGACTCATTCCTCTCACTCTTGGCATTGGTGATTCATGGCTGTTGACTGTATTGTATGCATGTAAAAATGATGCAGAAAGGAAGGTGTGAATGAAGAGGACAAAAAAAATGCCAAGTTTAGGGGCATCTAGGCTGACTCAATGAGTTAAACATCTGCCTTTGGCTCAGGTCGTGTTCCTGTGGTCCTGGAATCGAGCCCCTTGTTAGGCTCAGTGTAGAGCCTGCTTCTCTCTCTTCTTCTGCCCCTCCTTCCCCTACTCTGGCTTTCTCTCTCTCTCTCTCTCTCTCTCTGCCTCAAAAATAAATAAAATCTTAAAAAAAAAATTTACCAAGTTTGGATCAGTGATGAGTTCCCTGGGGTGTCAGAAGTTAAGATTTTGATGAAGCTCCGTAGCTCTGAGGTCATTCCAAGAAGAGGTCTAGTTATTCCCTCTGTGGCGAAGGTGCTGGTGAAGCAAGAAAGGAATATTTAGGATCCTGATCTTAGGCTCTGTGTTCTTTGTATGTGCCATGATTTTAATCACAAATGAAATAATGCCCGATTAAGGAAAGAAATGAAGGGATGAATGATGACAAGGAAAGGCACACATCTTTCAATTATGAGAGTATGTTTTGAAACCTTTCGGAAGCAGTGAGGTCTAGGAAGATAAGTCAAGGTTTTACTCTCTTCTGCAGGGAACAAATGGAAAGGTATACCCAAGATTGGATGTTGTGATGATGAACTGATGGTGGGTTGCCGGTGCTCATTTTATTAAGAGAAGGGAGAGATGTTAGCCCAAGTAAATAATAAGACTGTAATTGGAAGACAAAGTTATGGACCAGTGATGAGACTAGGTCCTGTAACAAGATGATGTACTGTGAGCATATGATCACATGTTAATATTATTCAAAGTTTTGTCCAGTGAGTTATAATTATAATAATGATACATTACATGTTATTGTAAGCGTATGAATAGATTCATATTTTATTTAAAAGGTGAAAGTCACATACCAGTAAGGACCCTTCTTGTGGAATAAGGATAATGATTATCCTGTTTTACGCTGCTGTTTGCATATTTAAAAAAAGCAAGGCTTTTCCTGCTTTGTGTAATGAACACAGACAGATACCCATGGCAGTTACTTCCTTTCTGAGGAGCTGCCTGTTCTACCATTTTTCTTTTTCTTTTGTTTTTTTTAAATCTAAGTACAGTTAGCACACAATGTTGTGTTAGTTTCAGGGGCACAGCATAGCAGTTCGACAACTCTTACTTGTCTTGCTCTGCTCACCATAAGGGAAGTGGCCATCTTTGCCTTTTCTTTCTTTCTTTTTTAAATTTTTTAATTAATTAATTTTATCATTTTAATTTTTAAAAGATTTTATTTATTTATTTGACAGAAAGAAACACAGCTAGAGAGGGAACACAAGCAGGGGGAGTGAGAGAGGGAGAAGCAGGCTTCCTGCCGAGCAGGGAGCCCGATGTGGGGCTCGATCCCAGGTCCTGGGGTCATGATCTGAGCCAAAAGTAGACACTTAATGACTGAGCCACCCAGGCGCCCCTTCTTTCTTGCTTACTTTTTTAAAAAAAAATTTATGTATATATATATATATATATATACACTTTATTTTGGAGGGACAGAGGGGGAGAAAGAGAGAGAGAGAGACAATGAGGGGAGGGGAAGAGGGAGAGGGAGAGAGAGAAATTCTAATGCAAATTCTCTGCTGACTATGAAGCCTGACATGGGGCTTGATCTCAGAACCCTGAGGTCACAACCTGAGCTGAAAGTCAGAATCAGACATTTGACCAACTGAGCCATCCAGGTACCCCTGCTTTTACTTTACGTAATGAACAACAGGTAAAATTATTCCAGGAGTAATTGAATGAATGAATGAATGAATGAATGAATGAATACATTAAGTAGAGACAACTGTGGACTATTATTAAAAATATGCTTTGAAATAAGAATTTAAATTTATCCAATCAGTACAAGAAAGATCCACTGAAAAGGACAATGTCGATTTTACCCATGTCAAGTACATAATGGTCGTAATTTTTATTTGTGGGTTGAGTGGTAGATGTAATAGTGTTCATTATATTATTTCAAGTTAAAATTAAATGGTTAAGTAAATAAACAGTAGTGATATTCTTGAGTCAATGAAAAGAAGCAAATATTATGTTTAATCTAGAACTCCACAATTAGTATCTTTTAAACATACTTAAATTTATGTTTTTTTTATCATTATTATTATTTTTTGTTTCTTTGCTATTTTTTTTTAAACATTTCATTTATTTATTTGACAGAGAGAGATCACAAGTAGGCAGAGAGGCAGGCAGAGAGAGAGGAGGAAGCAGGCTCCCTGCCGAGCAGAGAGCCCGATGTGGGCCTCGATCCCAGGACCCTGAGATCATGACCTGAGCCTAAAGCAGAGGCTTTAACCCACTTAGCCACCCAGGCGCCCTCTTTGTTATTTTTTCATTATTTTTTAAAGCCTGATTTTTATCTCAGAATTAAGACACCATAGTTGATTTAACCATATCTAATGATGAAGGTGTTGGCTCTTTGGTTAAGGAGCATAAATACTGAGGGGAGTAATGGTCAAAATTTATGTACTTGGGTAGGGGAACTTGCTCAAGGGTGTTCACTGAAGTATTTCAAGTAATAAAGAGCCACAGAGAAGTGTAACATTAAAGAATGCTGTATATTACCTATGATAGCAATAGATTATGAACCCTAGGTAATGGTGATTAATCCACTTCTGCACAATTGATGACTCCTTAAGAAAACATGGAAGATGTTTCATACATGTTCATATGTGATATTTACATGACAGTGGATTTTAGCATTCATCCCTTCAAATGACTCAGGGAGCACACGAGCGCTACTCTGAAGGCCAATGCAAAATATGAGATCTAATATATTATCTTTATGAGAACTGAGCATATGGCTAGATCTTGGTAGTATTCAAAATATTATTTTTGAGCTTTTGTAATTTGTATGTATTGATTATGTTATCATTGGAACAGTAAATGAAATAATAAATAAAAGGGTAAAGGGCTAAAGAAAAAGAACACAAAGCTGGGGACAATGGTGAACCCTGGAGTAGGGTTTGAGTCTGAATCTGTAATTGTATAGGATGCGGGGAAAGGCGAACCCTCTTACAGTGTTGGTGGGGATGCAAACTGGTGCACCCCATTCTAGTAAGGAGGCTCCTCAAAAAGTTAAAAATAGAGCTGAGCTACAGTCCAGTCAT
The DNA here is from genome assembly GCA_004023965.1 of Spilogale gracilis. Taxonomy (NCBI): domain Eukaryota; kingdom Metazoa; phylum Chordata; class Mammalia; order Carnivora; family Mephitidae; genus Spilogale; species Spilogale gracilis. Next base: position 148,106 of record PITA01002238.1, on the reverse strand, counting down.
TGCACTACTAGGTATTTACTGAAAGAATAAAAAAAATACTAATTTAAAGGAAATAGGCACTCAACGTTTGTAGCAGCACTGTGTAGAGTAACCAAGACATGGAAACAGCCCAAGAGGCCACTGATGGATGAAAGTGTGAAGAAGAGATGATGTATCTGTATGTGTGTATGTGTGTGTGTAATGGAATATTACTCAACCATCAAAAGGAACAAAATCTTGCCTTTTGCAATGACACAGATGGAGGTAGAGAGTATTATGCTAAGCGAAATACGTTAGTCAGAGAAAGAGAAATACCATATGATTTCACCCCTATTTGGAATTTAAGAAAAAAAACTGAGCATAAGGATAAAAGAGAGAGGCAAACTTAGAAATAGACTCTTAACTACAGAAGACAAACCGATGGTCACCAGAGGGGAGGTGAGGGGGCGGTGGGAGAACAGGTGATGAGGATGAAGGAGGGCACGTGTGGTGAGCGTGGGCTGTTGTACTGAAGTATTGAATCACTTTGTTGTACACCTGAGACTAATACCACACTGTAGGTTAACTATACTGGAATTTAACTAAAAACTTAGAAAAATAAAAACAAAAAATGGAACAAACAGATAAAATTGAATTAATCCTTGTCTGAAAATCTGTGGACTACTGTGAAAAAGAGAAAAGGTAGACTCTTTGGGAAATGAACTCCTGAATGAATAAAGAAATGTGTAAATGAACAAAGATAAGGAGGGCCACATGTGGAGTAACTCTGAAGTTATGTAATAAAACAAAGATTATTATTTGTGTATATTTAAAACACTGGGTTCCACAGATAAATCAAAGCTCTGAACTCTTCCATAAGGACAGGTATGGACAGATAGACCCAATAATTCATGTTGCTGTTTTGATTCTTTGTTAGGTGGTTTTAGTTAAGAAGGACAAAAAAAAGGGGGGGGGCTTGCATAAATAAACGATTGTTTAAATATTGTCTTACCGAGAAAGGGCCAAATGTGAATCCATAATGACAATGTCATATGACTAGCGTTCCAGTTAATATAACTGTATTCACTAGTTTAATTTTTTTAAATCAAAAGAGGATTTAATAATCAGTTATGTCTCTGGGCCATGAGCATGTAGACTGGATATTTAATATTCCCATTCCGTGCCTTGGTTTTCATTGATACTGACGTACTGTCATAAGGGAATGAACGAGCGCATTTCTGTATCGGTTAATATTCAAAAGAAGGCTGAGCAAAGGCCAATGAGGAATATGTATTATGAACCAAAGATAATGATTGCTCCTTTTATACCCAAATGTTGTCCAGAAAAAATATAGAACTCGCAGTTCCTTCCATTTTGTGTGAAGTACACACAGAAATTTTTTGTTCAAGTTTTAATTTACATTCCAGTTGGTTAACACTGAGTGTGTTATTAGGTTCAGGTGTACATGGAAATTGGCATGGGGAAATTCTTTAGAAAAATGCGGATGTAATTGGTTTATTTTATGCCTGATTATATAAAGGAATAAACAAATGAATCAGTAGACATCAGTCAGAAAAAATTTGTGCTTCATTGGTGGGGATATGCAATAAAAGATTTACATTTATGCAATTTTGTACAAGTGAGGTCTATTAGAAACAACCACTGAGTTGTTAAATTTATGCATGGGAAGTATGTAGACAGATATTTATGGTAGGTAATGGTTCCTATTCTCATGTTGGTGTTAATTGTATTGTTAAAAAAGAAAAATTAAGTCAGTAAAGAGCATGATTCATGGACATTGATGACATTCTGAAATGACCCACGTTTGTGATTGATATGATACTGCAGGACTAACCTTCACTTAAAAAAAAAAATCTAACCGTAGGCTCTTTCTCTCTTTTTGAGAGTCTGCATATTCGCCAAGTGAACACACCGCAGATGATTTAATCATTCTCTAATGCTAACGATCTTGGCCCTTCACCAACCCGTGGGGGTAAGGGAAGAAGAAATTGATGTAAGTAGTGGAGTTTATATTCTTGTGTTGGGAGGTTGGTGTATAGGTGTTGCTTCGATTTTCCAAAGTAATAAATGAAAGCATTAATAAATGAAGCCAAGTGACACCAGCACAGACCCAAACTGGGATTTATGATTAATCTGATTCAGTACTACTGACATTCAATTAAAAAGATGCAGGGTATTCCCTTCATTTTGAGGGTTGATCCACATTGTGTTTTATTTGCGTCTTACAATACATTGAAGTACTTCTCCATTGATAAAGATCTAAGCTGTGAATTTCTTGAGGAGGGAACACAGAGAAGATGGGCAAAATGGTTGATGTTCTAGATGTGGAGAAAGATTAAAGGTCCCATGGCTATTTCCTCAATCATCTTTTTTTTTTTTTTTTTTTAAAGATTTTATTTATTTGACAGAGAGAAACACAGCCAGAGAGGGAATACAAGCAGGGGGAGTGAGAGAGGGAGAAGCAGGCTTTCCGCCGAGCAGGGAGCCCGATGTGGGACTCGATCCGGGGTCTCCAGGATCATGACCTGAGCTGAAGGCAGAGGTCCAACCACTGAGCCACCCAGACGTCCCTCCTGAATTTTCTTTAAGTGGAAAAGGGCCAAGCACGGGACAGTGAAATTGATAGGAGAAGCAAGGACATTAGATCACTTATATTTGCAAAGAGCATACATAGATATTGCAGAAAATGTCCTTGTCTATTAGCACCGCGGGAAATGCGCATACAGCCAATTCTCAGTGATATTCAACGATGCTGTTTTTGGGCTTTTTGATTCATGAGAATGGATTATACTGTTATTAGTGAATCAGTGGATAAAGAAATAAGCAATTTGTGAATAAAGGAAGAAAACTATATTCAGCATAGATTAATGATGAGTTTTCCGAGATGGTTGAATCAGAGATTTTATTTTATTTTATTTTTTAAGATTATTTATTTATTTATTTATTTGACAGAGAGAAACAGCCAGAGAGGGAACACAAGCAGGGGGAGTGAGAGAGGGAGAAGCAGGCTTCCTGCGGAGCAGGGAGCCAGATGCGGGCCTCGATCCCAGGACTCCTGGACCATGACCTGAGCCAAAGGCAGACGCCCAATGACTGAGCCACCCAGGCGCTCTGAATCAGAGATTTTAATTAAATTCTGTAACTTCGAGGTCCATTAGGAAAAATAAATCTAGTCATTTCTTCTGTGAGAGAGGGACTTAAATAGCAAAAATTAGGAGTCAATGATGTGTTCCTGAACTTCAGTTCTTAATGTCTGTGAAACGTATCCTAAGTAAAGCAATGCAAGAATAAAGATGGGTAAGTGAATGATAACTAACTCTGAGTCTGCAATGAAACAAGAATTATTATTATATTATTTCCCAAAACTCCGAGTTTCATCATCTAAATAGACCAAGTCTGTCTTACTTTTTTCCATAAAGAATATGGATCCTATTTCACAAGAATCCATGTTGTTTCAGATTTCTGATAGGTATCTGGTTGTTGGTTCTATTTAGGAAAGGAACAAATTCTTAACACTAAAAACAATTGTTTAGATAAGTGCTTGATTGAAAGAAAGCCCAGCATGGAGTAATACTGAGTATACGATCATAGCTATGATCAGACAAATCCTGTTCTCTGACTATTATTTGAAAAAACAAAAAAGAGTCTAACAGGTTATAACTATGGACAATGAACATATGGACAGATAGTAGTAGTACTAGTCAATGTTCTTGTCCAGGGCCTTAGTTTGCCTTCACTTTGCATTGTTAAAAGTTAATGAATAAATGAGTTCATATATTGGTTAATTATTTAAAAGAAGGCAGAGGAGCAGGTGTCTTGAAACAAATATAACACTTAAACCATTTTAGATGAAGAGGAAGAAATCCAGACTTACCCTAGTTTGGACAAAGTGGATATCAGCAATTGCATGAACTGGTATTTCACTTTTGGAGAACTGATGGGTTTTACTCTTTTTCTTTAAAAAATGAATAAGTAATCAAATTATTCTTTGACTAGTTAAATAAGAGAGAAACATGAGTGAATCAATAAATAGGGTATAAATTAGGGTAAACTTCAGGCCATGCTTCATGGTGCGCTCTAACCAATACATGGGACCCTTACAAAAGATCAATGAGGCTGTGAAGCATGTGGATAGGGAGTATATTGATGGATGGCAGCACTAGTTACATTTAGTGAGCAGTTAGCGGGTGGTGGATTTAACAGTGTTCACTACGTAAATTAAAAATTAAAGTAAATGGGAAGTAGGGTAATTCAGGGAGAGAAACGAAACAACAGAGACTATGGACACAGAGACAAACTGAGGGACTTGGAGGGAGGGGGTGGAGGGATGGGAGAGCCTGGTGGTGGGTACTGAGGGCACCTATTGCATAGAGCACTGGGTGTGGGGAATGGGGAATGAATCTTGGAACACTGGAAAAAAAATTTAAGTAACAATAAAAATAAATAAAAAAAATTAAATGGTAAATAAGTCAATAAAAAATAGAGTCATTCTTGAGTCAACAATGAGAATATGGTAGCAACTAAGGTTTATTCATCTAGTACCTCATGACTCCAGTCCATTATAAAAAAGTTAAGTCTGGGGTGCTGGGTGGCTTAGTTGTTAAGCGTCTGCCTTCAGCTTAGGTCATGATCCCAGAGACCAGGGATCGGGCTCCCTGCTGGGTGGGAAGCCTGCTTCTCCCTCTCTCACTCCCCCTGCTCATGTTCCCTCTCTAGCTGTGTTTCTGTCAAGTGAATAAATGAAATCTTTAAAAGAAAATAAAAATAAAAGTGTAGTCCGTGCTGTTCTGTTCTTTATAAAAAGTGTATTTTAATTCATGGAACAAAAACGCTCTAGCTGGTTTAATTATTCAACAATATTAAAGATTTTAGTTTTTACCTTTATGGGTAAGGAGCCTAGAGACTGTAGTAGATCACACTCAGAATTCATGTCCTCGGTTTAGGGGGTTCATTACTGCATTATGTCAAAGGAATAAATACTTAATATCTACATAAAATGAAAAGATGCCACACAGGGACCAATAATGGAAAATAACCAAAGTGCACAATTAATCCAACTCAGTGCAATTAGGGTTTATTAAAAATCATAGAGGACTTTTATTATTTTTAGGGCTTTTAATGTTACAGTTTGTATTATGGTTAATTTAAACATTGCTTCAGTGATAAAGATCTAGACCATTTACTCTTGAACTGTCAGGGGATAAGTTTGGACCAATGATGAGTATCCTGGGGTGTCTGAATCAATGATTTTGATTAAACCCTATAACTCTGAGGTCAGAAACCTAGTTAGTACCTGTGTTGCATTTCAGCTTACAGCAGAGGTTAGTAATATTCAGGATTTTGCTTTTAAGCTGTGAAGGTGCATAGGTCTGGGTTGTAGCACTCTACATGAATTAATAAATAAATGATTACCTAAATAAAGACAAGGAGAGCCATATATGGCCTAATTATGAGAATGTGTAATGTGCTTATTATTTCTAATATTTTTCTGAAGCACCCAGTTCCATAATATATTGATGAAATCTGGTAGTTGCTTGGGATGGGAACACAGATAGCTGAGCGCCGGGAAAGCAGTGCTGGGTTGTTCCGTGTGCTTTCCAAGGGGCTGGTTGCTTGTTGAAAATGAGAAAATATGATCTGGTTGGTTATATCTGGAAATAATGAGCATATGAACAGCTGTTAATTCTGTTTGAATTTCTAATCTGCTTTGTATGTTTGTAGATATTGATGATACTGTGAGTGAATGTATAAATACATTTATGTCTCAACCAATTATTTTGAAGAGGGTACAGCAGGATTTCCTCAAACCCTCATTACTGACATCTTGGGCTGGTAATTCATTGCCGGGAAGGCAGCCTGTACGTTGGAGAATGTTTGGTGGCTTTATGGCCTTTGCCAGGCGCCAGTATTGACGCCCCCTCCCCCTCCAGTTGTGACAGTCAAAAATATCTCCAGACATCAGTAAATGCCTTCTGGTAGCAGATTTTTTTTTGTTTTAGTTTTAGTCTTTAAAAAAAAACCTCTTTATTTAAAATCAGCTTAGTTAACATACATTGTATTATTCATTTCAGAGGTAGAATTTAGCAGTTCATCACCCACCTACCCCTTCCCCCCACCCACCTCCCCTCCAGCAACCCTCAGCTTGTCCTAGAGCTAAGAGTCTGTTATGCTTTGTCTCCCGCTCTGTTTTCATCTTATTTTATGTTTCCTTCCCTTTGCCTGTGTTCATCTGTTTTGTTCCTTAAATTCCACATATGAGTAAAATCATGTGGCATCTGTCTTTCACTGACGGACTGGTTTTGCTTAGCATAATACCCTCTAGTTCCATCCATGTTACAAATGGCAAGATTTCATTCTTTTTGTTGGCTGAATAATATTTCGCTCTGTGTGTGTGTGCGTGCGCGCGTCACATCTTTATCCATTCATCTGTGGACGGACATCTGGGCTCTTTCTCTAGTTTGGCTCTTGTGGACATTGCTTCTATAAACATTGGGGTGCAGTTGCCCCTTTGAATCACTGTATTGTATCCTTTGGGTAACATACATATTCCCATGTATATGCTTATAGCCCTGGGTGTGATGTTCAACTGATGAATCACTAACTTCTACCTCTGCCACACAAAGAGGTGTCAGCCTAGTTAGAAACCTAGTTAGTACCTGTGTTGCATTTCAGCTCACAGCAGAGGTTAGTAATATTCAGGATTTTGCTTTTAAGCTGTGAAGGTGCATAGATCTGGGTTGTAGCACTCTAAGTGAATTAATAAATAAATGATTACCTAAATAAAGACAAAGAGAGCCATATATGGCCTAATTATGAGAATGTATAATGTGCTTATTATTTTTAATATTTTTCTGAAGCACCCAGTTCTGTAATATATTGATGAAATCTGGTAGTTGCTTGGGACGGGAACACAGATAGCTGAGCGCCAGGAAAGCAGTGCTGGGTTCTAGCGCATTGCTAGTAGCTCTATTTGCAACTTTTTGAGGAACCTCCACACTGTTTTCCAGAGTGGCTGCACCAGCTTGCATTCACACCAACAGCGTAAGAGGGCTCCCCTTTTCTCCGCATCCTCACCGACATTTCTTGTTTGCTGACTTGTTAATTTTAGCCTTTCTGACAGGTGTGAGGTGGCATCTAGTTGTGGTTTTGATTTGTCATGGCATGAGTTATCACAGAGAATGGAAAATAAGTATTTAAATGTACCCAATTCTGCAAAGGAAACATCTGTTAAAATTATCTTTCCTTCTGTTAAAACTATTAAAATATAAAGATATTTTTTTAAAAGATTTTATTTATTTGACAGAGAGAAACAGAGCCAGAGAGGGAACACAAGCAGGGGGAGTGAGAGAGGGAGAAGCTGGCTTCCCGCGGAGCAGGGAGCCGGATGTGGGACTCGATCCCGGGTCTCCGGGATCATGACCTGAGCCGAAGGCAGTCGCCCAACCAACTGAGCCACCCAGGCATCCCTAAAGATATTTTTGATAGATACAGTTTTTATCCTTACGGGTTGTATTCAACAGGCTCTAGTACATTATTTAAACATGAGAGTAAAATACTAGACTAAGAAGTACCAAAGTTTATTACTAATTCCACATAATTGACATACATTAAGAACCTAGGTTAATTGTACTTTTTCCTTCACAGAATGACCATAAGACAGCAGACTTTACTCATTTTCTAAGAAAGGACATCTTGGCAGTTAGCCCTGTGTGTAAAGAACAGAGAGACAAATGTAAGCGAGACTTAGAGTTCCCATCCTTTGTTAGGATGCTTTGTTCATGAGCGTTTACTGGTATGTTGAAAGAATCAGTGTCCATAAAAGAAAGAAGAATCTCCAGGTATGGACCAGTGATGGGAATATGTCATCGATCAAAAGTTACTGTTACTCTAATTTGGCACACATGAGGTGATTAAAAAGATAGTCATTGCATTCATTTTTCAGAACTACTTACTATTTCATTTTATTGACTTCCCCAGAGGACTCAAACATTTGCTTATTGGGGTCGTACTTGGCTGGCACCTCTTTGTGTGGCAGAGGTAGAAGTTAGTGATTCATCAGTTGAACATCACACCCAGTGCTATAAGCAAATGGGAGACTTTGTTGTGAGATGGATTAAAGATGGCGGTTTCATCACTTTTCACTGAAACATCTTTACAACATGGGCAAATTCAATTAAATAAAACCACAGAAGGACCAATGGTGAATGTGGATTTGGTATGAGGCACGGGCATGAATCGATTACATGTGTTCTCTGAGGTCCATTGTAAAAGGAGGTCTCGTCTATTTGCTTTTTGGGGAAAGAGCCACTAGTGGGAGAATGTTGTCCTGGAATTTTATGATTCTGTTGTTATTCATGGATAAGTAAATAAGTAAATAAGTAAATAATAAATGAAGAAAAACGTGCCTGGACCAATGATGAGTACCATGGGGTATCTGAAACAGGAGTTTTGATTAAACCCATATGCAACTCTGAGGTCCATTACAAAGAGACACGCAGTTATTCCCTCTGTGGGAAAGGAGCACATGATACCCTGTGCTTGGACTATCGTGCTTCTTAGTGATGGGCTGTATTTTAGTATAAAATTGACCCACAAATTAAAAAAAGTGTCAATGAATGAAAAAAGAGGACGAGTTTTACAGTTATTATTAAGGATGTAATGCAACATAGAGCAGTAGTATTGAAATTTGGCTGAAACCCTGACTTTTAATAAATTAATAGTAAACGAAAGGGGTATCTAGTTACTTGTACATAATACTCAAGGGTGTTTGGTGGTGGTAGGTTGCTCACTGATTCTTTTATTAAGGAAATGGCAACACATTTCCTCTATAATAGTTGGTTAAATGACCGCATAATTGAAAGCCGAGCAGAGGCCAGTGAATGATTTCTATGACAACAGCCATCATGAATCCAGTCTTTTTAAAAACTAACTTTTATTAAAACTCTGAAAAAGAAGCAAGTCTGTTATCGGCGGTAATGACTATGGCCAGACAGAAATTTTGTTCAGTGTTTTTGTTCAGTAGATGAGATTACAGATACCAGTGTCTTTGTATAAGGGAAAGAAAATATAATTTTATACATCAGTCTATTTTTAAAAAGTCAGCAAACCATGGACTAATTAGCAACACGTGTTCAAATATGAGCATTTTGATCTCTCTTAGTTTTCCAATGACAAATACTCTAGGAAAAATTTTTGAAAGGTGAATCTGGACCTTTCCAAATTGTAGTTTGGTTCTGCTTTGGTGTTTAACCATTCCGGGTTTTCCTTAGAAAGCTGCTGTTATTATTTCCTGAATAATAAAATCAACCAGTGAGTGAGTGAATGAATAAATCCATAAATTCGTGGAGCAGAGGATTGGGAGATTGTACTAAGAAACAAATACGCTAAATTCTACACAAAAAAGTCCAATAAAATGGTGACCATGGCTCCCCCTACGTAGGTAGCAAATAAAGTCACTTGTCTCTAATTGGTAATTTTTGCTTTATTTTGTGTTGAGCAAGGAATTCAATAGTATTCCTGTTATTTAGTAGAAATTTAACTAAGTGAGAGAGTACCATCTTTGGGAAGATGATAAGAATGTCGTAGGAGATAGAGCTGGTTAACTTGTCCTCTTCACAAATTTCAGTTTGGAAAAGAGAACTCCCTTTTCATCGTGTTTACAAATTGGCTTCACTCCCTCCCTTTCCCTTTGTTTGTAGAATGAACACAAAGCTGATTAAATCATTCTGTACTCCTGAAGACCCGGCCGTTTAATTCTGCAACTAAGAAGCGTAAAAACTGATGTAAGTAAAATCAGTGTTTGTGTCCAAGTCTTAGATGGGGGTTATTTATGGGAGCCCACTAAATTAGTACCATAACATAAAGAGTTAAATAACATGAAATTAAGGGATGCCAGTCCCAAGCCTCGTGACTAGAATGTGTCACGAATTAAAATTTATATTTACTTTGACTCATTTTAGCTAAGGACCATTACAAAAGTGATGGAGGGCTTTTCCCACATTCTCAAAGCAGTAGATCTTCCCATTTAATATTCTTGCCACATTTGCTTAATATATTCCTTCACCGAAAAAGAGCTCAATTATTAACCCTTCGATTAATAGTAACCCTAGAATGCCTCTGAAGATGGTAGATGTCAGTTTTGTCACTTGTGGGTTAAGATGATAGGTCTGGTTGTCGATGACACCAGCTTTCAAATATGGGCAAGTCCAAGTGAAAAAGGCGCCGGAGGACAACACCGTTGTAAGGCACTGATAGGAAGCAAGGGTGATGCTTGATCTCTATGTGTAAAACAGAGGTTCATTGTGAAAAGTGAGTGACTATTTGCTCTCCATGAATGGGGCGATAAACAGATGTGGCTGTCTTTCAGGCTTTTGTGCTCAGTTTGGGGTCATTAAAGGTCATTGACGGTATTACTATTGTCCGTGAACCCGTGAATGAATGAACCCATTCAAGAAAGCATAAGTGAATAGAGAGCTGGCAAGCTGTGCCTGGATCAATGATGTGTTGGTGGAGATCTGAATCAACACCTTTGATGGAGCCCTCTGTGTAATTTGGAGGTCCGTTACGGAGAAGGAACCAGTCAATAGTCTCTGTAGAAATTAGCTAATAGGAGAAGTTAGGAAAATTCAATAAACTAGCCCCCAGGCTTTTGTGGTTTATGGATATGGATTGTATTATTTCAAGTGAATCAATGCGTGAATAAATAAAGAAATGAATACATGAAACAGTAAAAGGCTCCTCATGGGACAATGAGCAGAGTGCAGTAAACACTATTAATATCAATACAGTCTTGAAGGAAAATGGAAAGGCTTATTCTGTAATCGCCTTTAATATGGAACATATTAGTGTCTGTAGCTCAGAGGCCGTGTTCGGAGTTTCTGCCGTTTGCTGAGGGCTTTTTAAACTTAGGAGAGGAAAATGTTTCTATCAGTCAATAATATGTTAGCTAACCATCTCTCTCTTTCTTTTAAGATTCTATTTATTTAACACACAGAGAGAGAAAGAGAGACAGAGAGGGAACACAAGCAGGGGTAGTGGGAGAGGGAGAAACAGGCTTTCTGCTGAGCAGGGAGCCCGATGCGGGGCTTGATCCCAGGACTCTGGGATCATGACCTGAGCCGATGGCAGATGCTTAACTGACTGAGCCTCCCAGGCGCCCTGAAAACCATCTTTTTAATAGATGTTGCTGCAGGTGGATGCTTGTAACCATTATAGCTGTTAATCTTTGGCTAGGTGACAGACTTAATAGTATTTATTATATTTTTTATCACAAAGAATTCCATACTGGATGAGAATTGCGTGTTTGAGCCAAAATCTAGCTCTATCTGATTAACAGCCATTAAAAAAATTCTGAATGTAGTCTCTATGTGCTTTTGCCTCCCCAGGGTAAACGGTAGCATGGCTGACTCAATCAGTTAGTAAGACTTATTATAGTCAACCGGAGCACCAAGACTAATATAAGTAAGTCCCTTAGTTCACATTCTCTGTTTGGATGGCTGGTTCATGGGTGTTAACTGAAAAATTGTGTACTACATACGCAAAATAAATAAAACCCTCCAAGTGTAGACTGATGATGGGAATGTGTAATAAACCAAAAATTATATTTAATCTAATTCAGTACATTGGAGGTAATTTTAAAAGAAGATAAAAGTTATTTAATTTATTTTCGAAGCCATTTAATATTCTTTATTTTTTACCATGGTTGGTTTAAGCATTCCCCTATGGGTAGAGCTAACTGATAGCTCTATGGGGCAGCCAGAGATGATAGAAGATGGTGGTTTCATTATTTTTCCTTGAACCATCTTTGACCTACGGACAGATTAAATAAGAGAGGGCCACACAGGAAGCGGTGCTAAATGTGGCTTTGATACAAAAGCAGGGAAGACGATTCACCTCCATGCACAGCTTTGAGCACCATTACACAAACATGAATTAGCTCTATGGGAGAAAAGCCTAAAATTCGAGGATCTTGTTTTTGGAATTTTGTGATCGCATTAATATTTGTGAATCAGAAAATTAATCAATAGACAATTTTTTTTTTTTAGCATGGACCAATGATGAATGTCATGGGGTTTCTGAAACAAGAATTTTGATTAAACCCGTCTGCAACTGAGGTCCATTACAGAGAAACACCTCATTATTCTCTTTGTGGGAAATGAGCCTGCAGCATCTTATTCGTGGGCTTTTGTGGTTTGGGGTATGAATTGCATTATTATAATACAATTAGCCCATGAATAAAGAAATATATCAATGAATAAAGAATAAGAGATTGGTGCATGTACTACTTTTAAGGCATATAATGAAACGTGGGTGATTATTAAGACAATTTTGAGATATTTAGTCCCTGTAAATTAATAATCAGGGTATTTTTTATCACTTTGGTAAGGGGCATATGGTCAACTATGCATAAGAGTCAGGATTTTGTGTTAAGGCACATTGCCAATTGATCATTTTATGAAGGAAAGGGAAATACATTTACATAAGTAGTTGATTGAATAAACTATGTAATTGAGAGGGAGAGCATGAAGCAATGATGATAATGTTTTATAGAACCACACTCATGATTAATGCGATCTTTTTATGCAGCTTTATGTAAGCAAACAAATATTAAAGAATCAGTTTGCTATTCTTCTGGGTAATGACATAAGGACGAATGTAAATATTATTCAAGGTACTTACCCAGTGTGGGTGGGCTGACATATATTGAAGAATAATTATAAGTGAGTAAATGTATTTGCATTTATATCGTTTTTTTTTAAAAAAGCCAGCCAACAATGCACAAAAGGAAAGCATGCTGTTGGGTGTAAAGGTCATGAGGTATCCATGTTTTGCACAACTGATAGCCATAGGAATTCGAAGAGCCCCAAGTCTTTGTAATGGTGCACACAGACATGTATAAATAATAAGTATTTTGCTTCTGTTTTGATAGTTGTTTAATTTTTAGAATTCTTTTAGAAAAATGAAGGGATGGCCTTATTATCCCATGAGTAATTAAGTGAAACAATTAGTGAGTGAATTAATAAATATATTAAGTAGGGTCAGGCCTGGATCCCTGGTGAGACTGCGCCTGAATTGAACCTCCCAGGTATCCAGTTATGCACAAAGAAAATTCAACAAAACAGATGATCCTGGCTTTTACCGACATGGGTAGCAAGTCCAGACAGATATTCTTAATAATTATAATTATTTTTCTTCTGTTTAGTGCTAGGCACAGTGATGTTCATTATATTATTTAAAATAAAAAGTCCCACAAATCAGTAAATATAAAGTAGAGCTCTCTCTTCCAGAGGTTTAGAAAATTATGCAAATTAAGGTTTATGGTTGATTTTTGATCCTTTAAAATAGTTAAATGTAGACTGATTCTCTTCAGAGTTTACCTTTTACTCCTTAGAATGAGCATAACATACTAGATTTGATTATTATCTCATGGTGAAGATCTTGACTTTTTTCTCTTTGCGTAAAGAGTGAAGAGAACAATATAAGCAACACTCAGTGTTCCTGTATTGCCCATGGGCTTGGTCATGGGTATTCACTGAGAAGTTTTGAAAGAATAAATGGCTGAATACATGAGCAAATTCAGAGGTGCTCACGTGTTGTCCAATGATTAAAATATGTTACGAATTCAGGATTATGATTAATCCATTTCAGCATAACTGAATTTATTGTGATGAAGGATGAAAGGCATTTCAGTAATTCTCAAAACACTTTTATACTCCATTTTATTTTTGTTCCATGGTGGATTTAAATACTTCTCAATTGGTTGATATTATTATAGACTATGAACCCACTCAGGGGAGAATATGAGAAAATGGGAAATTTTGCCTTTTTCTTAGTCATGATACAAAATGGTGGTTCACTGTACCATCTTTAAAACATGGATGTTGAATGAAAGAGCCCAAGCAGGGACCAAGCAATGACTAAGGGAACTGAGATGATGCAAGGGAATGGATTAATTCACGTTTGCAATGCTGAGATGCATTGTGTAGAGAGAGCTAGCTCTGTGACTCTGTAGGAAGTCAGCGTTCATGGACATATTCCTATCTTCAGGGACTTTTGCTTTATTTTCTGAATTCATGCACGTAGACTGTGTTATTAGTGAACCGGTGGATAAGTTAGGACAATAGATTAAATGAAGGGTGCAGAATACCAACTCTGGATCATTGATGAGTGTGTGTGGGGCATCTGAATAAAATTTTTGATTAAACCCAGTCTATAACTTTGGGGTCCATTGCATCTATGGGAAATCTTAGAGATAGAATTAGAAATATTGAAGGTGGTCTTGATTTGTGTTGTTGTTTTATTGTTCACAGCTATGAATTGTATTATTATAAGTAAAGTGTCAGTAAAGAGAAGGACAGTGCCTTATCTAATCATGAAAGGAGTTAATGAATCAAGGATTATTATTAATGTGTTTTCTGGAATTTTGAGTTAAAATAAAGTAGACTTAAGGCTTCTCTTTTGGGAACATATAGATACAACACAGATACATGTGAACATTAGTGTTTTTGTTCTGAGGTGGTAGTGAGTCAGTAGCATGTCTTATTTTGAAAAGGGACAAGAAACACATGCATAGTAATCAGCAATACTTAATAGAATATGTACATTCAATTATAATCTAGCAAATCATGATAAGCCCATTAGTATAAAATGATTTTAATAAACAAGATTTAATATAATCAATGATAAAGACCTGAATACATTATTAAATCATTATTGAAACTTATAAACGGTCTAAGCATGAACATTGGAAAAGAGTATAGTAATTGTATTCATGGACTTTTCTTTTAAAAGAAAAATGTAAAAATAAATAGCTAAATATGAAAAAAATGTAAACATTTTGTTGATGATTTCTGCGAGTGAAAAGCCAATGGATACGTGTAATATCACTTAGGCTTCTTGTGAAGTACCCTTAGGGTTCACCATGATTGGTGCGGTTATTAGTAGTGAGTAAAAGGATAGTTTTATGTCTCAATCCATTATTTAAAAGAAGGTAAGTCATTGGTCAGCGAGGAGCACATAGAACATACAAAGGAGTATGACTAACCCTCTTCTATTATCTTGAAGTCCACTTAAGTGAAAAAGATCCCTCCTTTGGGGAAAGATCATATAACCCCCATTCTCTAAATACATCTTGCTGTTAACATTTAAATTCAAAAATAAAAATTCACACCCTTTGCAACACTAGCCACATTTCAAATGATACATGGCCAGTGTTACCATATTGAGTAGTGCGAATAGGGATTATTTCCATCACAGCAGAAAGTTCCATCAGTGCAAACAGAGCGGAGGTAGAAAATTGCATGTAATAGTATTTAGTTTTGGGGGCTCTACCATTTTGTGTTTTCTTTAGAAATAAAGGGTAGATAATGAAATTTTCCTTAGAGTTATTTAAAAAGTGAGTAAGTAAGTTAGTCAATAAACACAAGAACTAAAGTATAGGATGGCTCATTGTTCAGATTGTTTCATGAGATAAGAATTTAAATTCATTCCATTTTGCTAAATTTCTCCCACTGAAAGATAGCCTGGTCTTTTTACTATTTGGTAGGTTATAGAGACAGATATCAGTAATAGTGTTGGTTCTTTTTGTGTTGGGTGGTAGATTACAAAAGATCTTTATGTTATTTCACACTAAAAATTGAGTAATTCAGTAGATGAGAAGGACACCATTGTTGTATTGATGAAAATGACATGAAACAATATTTGTGATTAATCTACTAATGCAGAACTAACTTCTATTTAAAAATCTAAATTTGTACTTTTCACTTTTTAAAAAATCTACCTTATCTTCCTGGATGAATACTCCATATTGGATTCAGCCACTGTCCCGTGCAGAAGATCTTGACCGTTACTTCTGTGGGTAAGAAGCAAATGTAATAAAGTTTGTTTTTTGTGTGGTTTGTCTGTATGTGGTCACTAAGGTAGTTAAAATGGAAGAAAAGGCTATATGCACAAAAATAAGATCCAAGAACACAAAGTATGGACCAATAATGGGACTGTGTTCTGGGCCAAGGAGTAGAATTAACTCATTTCAGCACAACTGAGATGCATTTTTTTAATGGATGACATTTAATTAATTTTTGGAACTCTTTGCTCGTCCATATTATTTCTAAACCACAGTTGACTGAAGCATTTTCATTTTGAAAGAGATCCAGGCTATTAACTGTTTAGAGGAAGGTAGAGCACATTGTCTGTGTTCTGAATGTGGGATACCATTGTGGTTTTTTGTTGTTTATGATACCATCAGTACTGGTAAAACTGGACATTAAATGAACATGGCCCAGTCATGGGACATACTTAATGATGGTATTGATATGAAGCAAGGTTTGATATGCAGATCTAGTCCAAAAGCTCTGTGAGAAGTCAGTCTAGAGACAGATCATAGCTCTATTGAGTATCTTGTTCAGGGAGTTGGCAGTTCATGGGAAAATGAAGGTGGAAACGAATGAAGAAAAAAGAGTGCCAAGTGTGGACCAATGATGAGATTGGAGGGTGTCTGAATCAAAAATTTTGATTAAAGCCATCTGTGACTCTGAGGTCCATAATTAAAAAGTGGCCTCATTTTTTTTCCTCTATGGAAATGAGCTGAGAGCAGAAGTTAAGAATGTTGAAGTATCTTGTTTATGGGCATACACACTTTATGGGTGTAGACTGAATTCTTGTAAATAAATCGTGCATGAATAAATTAAAGAAATACAAAAATGAGTAAATATAAATAAATCTGGGCATAGACCAGTTATGAGAGACATTATGAAAAAAGGGATTTTTATTACACATTTCTGTGGCGCTGAATTCTGGTGAAATCTATTTCTAAAGACTGTTGCCCCCTTTTGGAAGGAGTGGGTAGGCAGATGTATGACTCGGTATCATTGTTTGATGTAGGTGGTTGTTTGCTGGTAGGTTGTTTTTTAGGAAAAATTCCATACATAAATAATTCATTAAATACTTAATTGGAAAAAGAATGAGCGTAGTTCATAATGGTGTGCGCCTTATGAACAGAGTTGTTATTAATTTACCTCTGTTCACTGAATTTTATTGAAGAGGAGAAAGAGCTCATTTTCAAAGCTTTGTGGGTGCTATAATGGGCATGGAGATGAAATAATGTTTTTTTTTAAGTTTACTGTCTAATATTAGTGAATTCTCAGATATTGATAAATTGTTACATGTGAGTAGATTACGTCCTAACTGGAGTTTTTAAAAGGGGGGCAAAAAATGGCCCGGTAAGAAACAAGAATAGAATGATTAATCTTTGTCTGTACTACTGATCCTCTCTTTGTAGCGTGGCTACGGGCATGTGGACCCTTGCACATGGGGAGAATTTCTATTCTGGTTTGTTTATGGGTTTATCTCTCTCTCTCTCGGTCTCTGTCTCTGTCTCTGTCTCTGTGTATTTTAATGTATGATCAAATATTCCCTGAGTCATTTCATAAATAAATAAATAAAACAATGAATGATTGAAGTAATATATGAGGAGGGTCAAGCATAGACCTTGGTGAGAATATGCCATGAGTCTATTATTTCTACACAAATTGATTCCTTCAGGAAAAAAGAAAATCGTCGAGGCTCTTGCCTATTTGGGTGGGGGTCTCTAGACACATAAGTGCAATAGGCAGAGTTTTTATTTTTGCAGATGAGCTCAACATTATTCATTGTATTTAAATTTTAAAATTATTATTTAAAAATTGTATTATTTAAAATCAAGAAATGCATGAGGAGTGATATTCCTGGATCAGTAATGAAAATGAGAAATGAATCAACTTCCTGATTAATCTTGTACCACACAACTATTGTCCTTTAAATCAATCTAAATCTAGACTGTTCATTCTTTTGAATATTGGCACTTGACCCCACAGAATGAAGACGACGGTTGATTTAATCAGTCTCTACTGATGGAGATCTTGGCTGTTACGTTTGTGGGTAAGGAACCTAATGACTAATGTAAATAATAGTCAAAAGACCTTGTCAGCCGGGGTGAATTTTTCATCAGTGTTCACGGAATTATTTAAATTAAGCCATACATAGATCAGTGACGTGAATGTGCTTTGGAGTAAAGATTACGGTTACTCCAATTCAAGAAAATTTTGGTTGAAACAAGATGGAAGACATTTTGTTCATCTTCAAAGTAGATGAATAATCCATCTTATTTTTGTAATACATCTGACTTAAACGTGTATCCAGTAATGAATTCTAAGCCTGCACGATCAGTGTGGTTGCCTCTAGCCACACGTGGCTATTTACGTCTAAAACAATAAATGTTCAGTGAATTTTAACTTTAGTTCTTCAGTTGCACTGACTGCATTTCAAGTACGTCGTAGCTCCGTGGGGCTAATGGTGACCACGTGAGAGTGCAGTACGGCACATTCATGTTACAACGTGAAGTGTTGCTGATAGCTCCTCAGTGAAGGAGGACATAGATGGAAGATGGACTAGGGTGCATATGGAGCTGAGATGTTAATTGATCCGTACATACCTCACTGAAGGCTACTGCAAAAAAAGTCTTTGGGGAAAAGGTCTAGTTACAGGGAAAGAGCCTGGAAGGGTGTTGTTCTTGGCTTTTTAAAAATTTGTGGATGTTGACTCTATTATTCTTGGTGGATCAGAGAATGGATCCATAAATAAAGGAATAAAAGAAGAGATTGCTTAACCTGGATCGATGATGAGTACCCTGGGGTGTCTGAAATCAAGGATTTTGATTAAACCCTGTAACTCTGAGGTCCATTACAAAAGATTCCTCTCTGTTGTCTCTATGGGAAAGAGCTTATTCTAGGAGTTAAAAATACTCAGGAGTTTGTTCTTGGGCGTTTGGGTATTGTATTTTCAGTAAATCAATGCATGAATAAATCAAGAAACAAATAAATGAATAAAGACAAAATGGGTTATTCCTGGTCCAAAAAGGAGAGTATGTAATGTAATATGTGTAATATAAAAATCATTGTTAATAAATTTCTGAAGCACTGAGTTCCAGAAAAGTAAATTGATTAAAGCTGACCCTTTTGGGTAAAGAGAATTTAGATAAATGGACGTAAGAACCCATGTTGTTTTTCTGGGTTGCGTTGTTGGTTTTTTGTTTTACTAAGAGAAGAGCAAAACATTTACTTAAAATTAATTACTGAGTAAATAACTGCATAATTGAGGGCTTACATGCGGACTTATGTTGAGAACGTGTTGTATGACCAGTCATAACCAATCCAATGATCTTTGCTATGTTTTCATTAAGAAAAAAAAAGAAAACAGGGGCGCCTGGGTAGCTCAGTTGGTTGGGCAACTGCCTTCGGCTCAGGTCATGATCCCGGAGACCCGGGATCGAGTCCCACATCGGGCTCCCTGCTCGGCGGGAAGCCTGCTTCTCCCTCTCTCACTCCCCCTGCTTGTGTTCCCTCTCTGGCTGTGTTTCTCTCTGTCAAATAAATAAATAAATAAAAAGAAAACAGGAAAAAAAATCAAATGATCTTTTTTTTCTGTGATTAAGAAGCATCTGGACAGGCATTACCGTTGTCCAGAGTCTATGGAGTTACAAATATTAATGATATTATTTTAAATATATAAAAGAATACGTTAACATTTTAATCGATTATTTAGACCACGAGGAACATTTGTTCTGAAACAAGGACAGTGATCAATCCAGTTCCACAAAGTTGCTCTCCAGATAAAGAAAATAAGGCTTAAGCTCTTGAATCTTGGGAATGGTGAATATATTTAGATGGGATTTCTTTTTCTGGTTTGGCAAAGTTGCTTTACAAAAGCAGGAGATAAAGTAACTGTGTTCCTACATACACATGTAAAGTTGGGATAAGCATGCATAGTTGTTGAGAACGTGCTGGACCGTAGGATGCAGGTTAGCCTGGTTCTTTCCAAGGGAGATCCATTTAGAAAGAAGATAGAGCTCTCACCAGGCAACATGGGGGACAGAGAAACAGATCTGAGTAGCAGTCATGGTTCTTATTCTTTTATCTGGTGTTGGTTTCAGAGGGGTTCATTTTATCAGTTAAATGTAATGCTTGGATCAATCAAGCAATAAGCATGCTGTTCTGAGTTTGGTTTTTTTTTTTAAAGATTTTATTTATTTATTTGACAGAGAGAAACACAGGCAGAGAGGGAACACAAGCAGGGGGAGTGAGAGACGGAGAAGTAGACTTCCCGCTGAGCAGGGAGCCCGATGTGGGGCTCGAACCCAGGACTTCAGGATATTACCTGAGCAGAAGGCAGTCACTTAACCAGCTGAGCCACCCAGGCGCCCCTGTTCTGAGTTTTAATACATAACAGGCACTGAGGTTTATTTCCAATCATGTATTGTTGACTTGAGCTAAAATATCTGATCTAGGCTGTTCTTTAGCTATCCTCTATATCATTTGAATCTATTTGTTTTTATATTTATATTTATACTCTACAGAATGGATGCGTGATGAATCAGTTATGCAGTGTGGAAACTTATGTAAGTAACAGTCAAGGTAATTGCTTCTAGTTTGGCGATCTGTCATGGGTGTTAACTCCATTACTGAAGGGAAATAAATGGCTACATACACAAATAAAATGAATGAAGGTCATGTGTAGGCCAGTTCGGCACATCCGTGGTTAATTAAGGAGGAAAAAAAGACCATTTTACTCATTTTCACAGTTAATTGTTCAATTAATTAGTGTAAAGTGTATTACTCAATTTCAGTTTTGAGTAACAGTTGGTTTAGACCTCCCTTTATTTATGGAGACATTATTCGGTCACATTCAAATAGTAAAATGGGATTAATCTGAAGTATTGTATTAATCTATAAGAAACATAATGGACAATTAATGAAAGATATAATCATTGGGATGTAATTCTATACAGAAACGTTAGAGATATTCAAGGATCTTGTTTCAAGTTTTCATGACCTTTACGCATTTTATTATCATCAGGGAATTGGTGAATTAATCATTAGAACATGTGCACATGATTGAAGATAATGAGGGGCAGTCCTGGGCCAATGATGATGACTGGTGGAGTATGAGTCACGGATGATGAATACTATGTAACTGGAACTCTGAGGTCCAACACAGTAAGAAATCTAGTCTATACCTTCTGCTGGGAATGATCCAGTGGATAGATGTCAGGGATATTTAAAGATCTTAGTTTTTGTGTTCGTGGAACTTGAGTCGATTATTGTAAATGGCTCAACAAAAGAATCAAACACATAAATAAAGCAAGAAAGTAAAGCATTATCCAATCACAAATATGAGGCCAGAAATGTTATTAATATATATTAAAAACACTGAATTCCATTAGGGATGAAATGTCCCAAAAGTATTATCTCTTTGGCTAAGGTTGATATTACAGTGTAAATCATAGCCTATTTTCTTGTTTGGCCAAAGCCTCATTCAGCCTTGCTTGTTATCTCAAGAAAAAGGCATAGCAATTTAATACATACCTAAATGACAAATAAAATGAGAGGAGGCATGCAAGGATAAATGGAGAGAATATTTCAAATCTTTTTTATTATCTGTTTTTGTACTCTCAGAATGGATGCTCCCAGCCAGTTTAAGCATCTCCGTGGTCTTGAGCTCCGTGGTTGCCTAGGAGCATAGAAATCAACGTGAGTATGGTCTAAGTAATTGTCTTGGTTTGGGTCCTTATTAAAGGATCCAAGAAGGCCAACCACGGCCCAGTGATAAATACGGCGTTGTCCTGAACACTATTATTGATGATTGCAAAATTGAGAATGATTAATGAGAGACATAATCTGTGTAGTAAATGATCCTGTAGATGGCTATTAGAGATACTTAAAAATCTTGTTCTCAAATTTTTGTGATTCAGATTTACTTAATTACTAATGAAATGAAAAATTAATCAGTAAACGAATGTAGAAATTAATGGAGAAGAAGAGGGCTAGTTCTGGACCAATGATGACAAAGGGTGGCGTATGAGTCATGGATGATGGTGAATATTCTGTGTCTGAAACTCTGAGGTCCAGTGAACAAGAATAGCGCATTCCTTCTGTTGGAAATAATTGTG
The DNA here is from genome assembly GCA_004023965.1 of Spilogale gracilis. NCBI lineage: Eukaryota > Metazoa > Chordata > Mammalia > Carnivora > Mephitidae > Spilogale > Spilogale gracilis. The sequence goes on along the minus strand of PITA01002238.1, from coordinate 126,148 downwards.
TGGACAGATGTTAGGGACACACAAGGATTTTGTTCTTTTACCACGTACATCTGGGTTTTGATTTCATATTCATAAATGGATCAATGATAGAAACATAAATATAGAAATCAGTAAATATAGAAAGCGGAAGCATTGTTAAACTAAAAAAAATGTGGTGAGGCAAGAAGTACTATTAATGTTGATTGAAACCACGGAAGTTCCTGAAGAATTAAATGGGCAAACTGCATTACCTCGGTGCTGGGACGGTAGAGGCACTGATTAATAATAGCCACTTTGGTTGTCACAGACTGGCCTCATGGGTGAGGTTGTTCATTTTGTTAAGAAGAAAATATGTAAGTATTATGAAAAATTAATAAATAATCAAGTGGCCGGATCAATGAGTTGTGAAAGCAAGACTAAATGGAGAGAATGTTTCAATTTTTTTTTTTAAATAATCTCTCCTGCTTTGTACTCCTCAGAGTGGATGCAGTTGGGCTGATCCCCTATGGCTGGTTCCATTGTTAGGAGCACACACAAATGTGAGTAACAGTTACAGTACTTTTGGTTTGAACGGTTATTTTTTTAGAAAGAGTATTCAGTGTTTGAATAAGATGTATTTTGTATAAGCAAAAAAACCAACTGTGGCTCAGTGAGAAAAATACGCTCTTGTATGAAACAGAGGATAATTAAAATAGGAAATATATTGGTGAGGTCAAGGATTGTATAGGCGAATGTAGGGATATTTAGGGCCCTTATTCTTGTTTTTTTATTTTATTCATAGGTATTTGTTTTATTTTTATCAGGGAATTGATAGGTGAATTCATAAAGAAATATTGATGAAAGTTAAGAAAAAGAGGCTCAAACTTGGATCGATGATGATGGCTGGTGGCGTATGAATCATGTATAATGAATGATACGTGTCTGGAACTCTGAGGTCCAACAAAGAAAATGTAGTTTACCACCTCTTGGAAATGGCCCTATAGAGAGATGTTAAGAATATATAAGGACCATGTTCTTGGTCTTTTTCTTCATGGATTTTGATTCTGTTATCTTAATTGAATGTGTTAAAACTATAAACCATAAAAATATAAATAAATATGGATAAGTAAAACATTGTACAATAACGAAAATGTGTCATGACCTAAGATAATCTATTAATATATGTTAAAAACCCTGAGCTGATTAAGGAGGACGGGGTTCAAAAGCATGACTTCTTTGGCTAATGATTATATAGAAAGTACACTTAATAATCATTGTTCCTCTTCTGGCTCAGTGACAAATTTGATATTCATTTTCTTAAGAGAACCCTAAATAATAAATGCCTGAATTACTGACAGAATAAAAGGTGAAACGGAAGGATTAATGGAGAGGGGGTCTCTCTCTCTCTCTCTCTCTCTCTCTCTCTCTCTCTCTCTCTCTCTCTCTCTCTCTCTCTCATCTTCTCCGCTTCTCAGAGTGACCTGAAGGCATCTTCCATGATTCTGAGCTGGAGACCAGTGTGAGTCCAGAGTTCTTATCTTATTTTGGTGGTTTGTTTAGGATGTTAGCTGTAATATTTACAGAAATACTTAAATGGAATTAAAAAAGGCCAACCATGGCCCCATTATAAATATGGAATTGACATGAAACATTATATTAATTGGTATTTGCAACATTGTAGATGATTCATGAAGTACATCTTCAAGGAGGCAGTGATTCTATAGTCAGATGGTAGGGATGGTTAAGGGTCTTATTTTCAAGTGTTTTGATGTTTATTTTTATAGTCGTTGATTTGTTGAGAAATTAATCAGTAAAGAAATGTAGAAGTGAGTGAAGAAAAAGGGCCAGTGCTGGACTGATGATGACGGCTGGTGGCGTATGAGTCATGGATGATGAATAGTACGTGTCGGGAACTCTGAGGTCCAACACAACAAGAGATCTAGTCTTTTTTCTCCATGGGAAATGAACATGGTGATGGATATTAGTAACATACAAAGATCAAGTTCTTGGTCTTTGTGTTTATGGATTTTGATTCTTTTAGTATAAAGAAATGAAAGAATCAATAATCAAATAGAAATAAATACGACTAAGTTACGGATTATAAATTATGAAAATTAATAAATACCTAAGTGGATGAGTAAATGAAATGTGGAAAACAAAGCCAATGAAGATAAGGTTTAAATCTTTTCTTTTTTTTTTTTATCACCTTCTATGTTTTCTACTTCTCAGAGTGGATGCACTGGAGCTGAATTCCAGATTTTTCCATGGTCATAAGATGTCTGCTCGTCTCTACGTGTTTCGTGCACAGAAGGTGAGTTTTTATGTGCATACACTCTATGTTTGAAAAGTACGAAATATAATAAAAACACCACCCATGGTTCATTGATAAATACGAAATTGATACTACATTGCATTACATTGATCAGTCCCTAATGACACTGTGAGGGTGATCGATCAAGTATATTTATTGATGTTGTAATGAGTCTATGGACAGATGTGGGACTATTCGAGGCCTATATTCTAGGTTTTTTCCTCTTTTTTTTTGCTTCTTATGTATTTATTTTATTACTATCAGCATAATTGATCAATTAATTAATAAAGAAAGGTAGATGAGGTTGAGGAAAGAAAGGTCAAAGGTGGACCGATGATGATGGCTGGTGTTGTATGAATCATGGCTGATGAATAGCTCTGGAACTCTGAGGTCCAACATAAAAAGAAACCCAGTTCACCACCTCTGTTGGAAAGGATCCTATAGATAGATTGAGAATTTTCCAGGGATCTTGTTCTGAACCATTTGTGTTCATGAATCTTGATTCTATTACCATAAGTGAATCAATAAAAGAAGAAATTTAGTAAGGTAAAAGTGAGAGAGAAATAGTTCATGGGTATTACCTCTACATAAGAATGTTATGATGATATAAACAATGGCCAATATTCTTGTTCTGGGTTAGTGGGAAGTTCAGCGTTTGTTTTTCTTATGAAAAAAAAAAAGGTGTATCACCCTGAATTAATATACAGCTTAATTACTGAGTAATGATAGGTAGCACAAGGATCAGTAGAGAACATGTCTCATTCGTGTGTTATCTACCCTGTTTTTTACTTTGTAGAATGCACACACCCAAGATGGTTTAAGTACTGTCCCTTGACCAGCGATCTCTGTATTTGCCTATAAGAACATGGAAACCAACGTGAGTAATAGTCCATGTTTTCAACTCACTTTGGGTGGTTTCTTTCAGGGATTCTCTGTAATATTTAAAAACAAGTATTCAAGAGACTAGAAAAGATCAACCATGATCCAGTCATGAAATTCGAAGTGTATGAAACATGATGTTTATTAATCTGCCTTGACAACAATGAGGATGATTAATGGGAGGTATTTCAATAAGGCAATGATTCTAAAGAAAAATGATAGGGATACTGAAAGCCCTTGTCCTTGGGCGTTTGTGATTCATAGATATTTATTTAATTACCATAGTGAATTGATGAATTGATCCTTAAAAAGTGTATATGAGAATAAAGAAAAGGAGACCTGTGCTTGGACCGATGATGACAGCTGGTGGCGTATGAGTCCTGTATGATGAATGATACGTGTCTGGAAGTCTGAGGTCCAACACGATGATCCTGTGGGTCAGTCGATGTTAGGACTATACAAGAATATTGTCCTAGTAGTCATGGATTCATGAATTTCTATGTTAGTCATATAAGTGAATGGGTCACCAATTGGAACGATAAATCAATATATAACTAAATAAAACCATGGAAGAAGCCTTCCCAGCACGAGGCAAGAACTATTAATATAAACTAAAGAAACCAGTGTAGGTTAAGAGATAAATGGACCAAAGGTGTTCCCTCTTTTTCTAAGGATCATAACATTACATTTATATTTATGCTTATATATGTGTATAAATTATGAAAAATAATAATGACCTTTATGAATGAGTACATGAAATGAGGAAACAAGGACCAGTTTAGAGAAACCCTCAATTTATTTATTTTTTTTTTAGATCACATGCTCTGCTCAGACCTCCTCAGAATGAGTGCGTGCCTCCAGTATGTTCAGGCGTCTTCCCGTGGTTACGAGCTCTGTTGTTGGCTCTTTGTCTAATGAGCATAGAGACCAATGTGAGTGATGATTTCGTGTCTGTGTTTGAGAATTTATTTTCAGATATTCACTGTATTATTAAAAGTGTGAAATATAATAAAAATGTGGACCATTGGGAATGATAAATATGAGATTGGTCTGCCACGTGGTATGTATTTTAATCCATGTATGGAACTTTGATGACAATTAATGAAAGAGATCTATCAATGTGGCAGATGATCCTATAAACAGAGAATATCATGGCTCTCATTTGGGTTTTCACGAGTCATAGAGTTTTAGGAATTGATATTGGTGAATTCACAAATTGGTCAGTGAAGTTAGGTGGATGAGAATGAAGAGAAAAGAGGCCCAGACTTGGACCGGTGACGATAGTTTGACGTATGACCGCGGATCGTGGATACTGTGCCTGAAACTCTGAGGTCCAACAAAAAAAGGAAACCTCTTCTCTCTGTTTAACATGATATTATAGACAAATATTAGGAAAATAAAAGAATAATTTTCTTGGCTCGTGTTTATAAGTTTTGATTTTACTGTAAAAAAAGCCCAAAGAGACTATGAACATACAAGTACAAATAAGATAGAGTGAACTATGTCTGCTCTTAGTTTATGTGGCGAGGTGATGAAAGCTATCAACCTATGTTGAAAATGCTGCAGTTCATTAAGAAATGTAAGTGGTTCACATGTCTTTTGCTTTGAGAATGATACCTAGAGAATGAACAGCAGCCAAAGTTCTAATTTATGTTTGTGTTAGTTTTGCTCTTGTTTTATTTTGAGAAAAATAATAAATATGATCCCAGTTCACTGTATTCCCAAATGACTAACTGAAGGTGGGATGTATGGATCAGTAGTCTCTCAGCCTTTTCTTGTCTCTTCTGCTTTGTAATCCTCAGAATGGATCCCTCAAACCTACTCAGACATTTGGCTGTGATCAGGTGCCTGCGGATGCCCCCGTGTATATGAGCGTGGAGACTCACGTGAGTGACTGTCTTCCCGTGGCTTAGATGGTTTGTATAGGATATTCTCATATTAGAAATTCGAGGAATTCCAAACGTAGCTCAATGGTAAATACAGTGTTGACAGGAAACATTACAGTGACTGTGCAGTGTGTTCCCAATGAGGATCATTAGTCAAATGAGTATATTCAGTGAGGCAAAAGATTCTATAGACAGTTGTTAGAGATACTTAAGGATCTTGTCCTTGAGTTTTGTGATTCACAGATACGTATTCTGTTATATTAATGACTTGATGAATTGACGGTAAACAAATGTAAGAATGAAGGAGATCGGAGCGAGGACCAATGATGACAGCTGGTGGCGTATGAGTCCTATACGATGAATGCTGTGTGTCTGGAAGTCTGAGGTCCATCCAATACAAAGATACCTAGTCTGATCCCTCTCGGAGTGTCTTCAAAGTGTTCCTATAGACAGAGGTCAGGAATATACCAGGACCTTGCTCTTATTCTTTGTGATCAAAGTTTTTAGAGATATTATAGAAACATCAATGGAAGAATGAACAAATGTATAAATGAAGAAAGATGAAGGTTAAGTATTGTTCATAATTAAAATATGTAGTAGGGAGAAATAATGTAAGTTAGAATGGATAATACATGGATCAAGTGCATTTTACATTTCTGACTAAGGATGATATAGACGGTGATCAGTCATAGTCAATCATTGAGTCATGGCAATAAAGTATACAATAGAAGGACAATGATACTGTAATGGCATATTGAGCTTAGCATAATGTATAATGTTGGTGTTGTGCACTGGAAACTAATGTAGCATTGTGTGTCAACTATATTCAAATAAAATTTTTAAAATTTTTTAAAAATTTATTTTATTTTTTTCAGTATTCCAAGATTCATTCCCCATTCCCCACACCCAGTGCTCCGTGCAATACGTGCCCTCAGTACCCACCACCAGACTCTCCCATCCCTCACCCCCTTACCTCCAAGACCCTCAGTTTCTTTCTGAGTCCAAAGTCTCTCATGTTTCGTTTCTCTTCCCAAATTACCCTACTTCCCATTTACTTTCCTTCTCCTACTGTCTTCTATATTACCCCTTATGAACCGCAAGTAAGTGAAACCATGTGATACTTGACTTTCTCTACTTGGCTTATTTCACTCAGCATAATCTCTTCCAATCCCGTCCATGTTGCTACAAAAGTTGGATATTCATTCTGTCTGATGGAGGCGTAGTATTCCATTGTATATATGGACCACATCTTCTTTATCCATTCATCTGTTGAAGGGCACCTTGGCTCTTTCTACAGTTTGGTGATTGTGGACATTGGGGTACATATGGCCCTTTTCTCTCTACATCTCTGTATCTTTGGGGTAAATACCCAGTAGTGCAATTGCAGGGTCATAGGGTAGTTCTATTTTTAATTTTTTAAGGAATCTGCACACTGTTTTCCAAAGTGGCTGCAGCAATGAACATTGGGGTACATATAGCCCTTTTCTCTCTACATCTCTGTATCTTTGGGGTAAATACCCAGTAGTGCAATTGCAGGGTCATAGGGTAGTTCTATTTTTAATTTTTTAAGGAATCTGCACACTGTTTTCCAAAGCGGCTGCACCAACTTGCATTCCCACCAACAGTGTAAGAGGGCTCCCCTTTCTCCGCAGCCTCTCCAACACTTGTTGTTTCCTGTCTTTTTAATTTTGGCCATTCTGACTGGTGTAAGGTGGTATCTCAGTGTGGTTTTGATTTGAATTTCCCTGATAGCTAGTGATGTTGAACATTTTTTCATGTGTCTGTTAGCCATTTGTGTATCTTCTATGGAGAAGTGCCCTTCATGTCTCCTGCCTATTTTTTGATATGTTTATCTTCTTTTTGGATGTTGAATTTTAAATTCAACTTGATTAACATATAGTGTTATTAGTTTCAGAGGTAGAATTTAATGATTCATTAGTTGCATATAACAACCTGTTATATATATGCTACATATAATATATATTATACATATCACATCTTCTTTACCCATTCATCTGTGGATGGACATCTGGCTCTTCCCATAGTTTGGCTGCCATGGACATTGTTGCTATAAAATTTGGGGTGCAGGTGCCCCTTTGAATCACTGTCTGTATCTTTTGGATAAATAATACTCAGTAGTGCAAATGCTAGGTCATAGGGTAGTTCTAGTTTTTAAAATTTAAATTCAGTTAATTAACATATAGTGTATTATTAGTTTTAGAGGTAGAGGTCAGTGAGTCATCAGTCTTATGTAGCACCCAGGGCTCATTCCATCACGTACCCTCCTTAATGTCAATCACCCGGTTATCCCCATCCCCTTCAGCAGCCCTCGTTTTGTTTCCTATGATTAAGACTCTCTTATGGTTTGTCTTCCTCGCTGATTTCATCTTGTTTGTTTGGTTTTTAATCATTAAATCTTCATAGTTAGGGGTTAGGGAATAGTTCCAAAAGGAGAATGTACTTTAGCTGAGTCTTTTTTTTTTTAATCTTTTTTTAAAAAAACTATTTATTTATTTGAGAGAGTGAGTGAGGGAGAACATGAGAAGGCAGAAGATCAGAGGGGGAAGCAGACTCCCCGCGGAGCTGGGAGCCTGATGCGGGACTTGAACCTGGGACTCTGGGATCATAACCTGAGCCAAAGGCAGTGGTTTAACTAACTGAGCCACCCAGGCGCCTGAGTCTTTTTTTTTAATGCAACTTTTTAAAAAAACATTTATTTTATTTTTTCATCTTGTTTTGTTCTTTCCCTCCCTTCCCCTATGATCCTCTCTTTTGTTTCTTAAATTCTGCATATGATTGAAATCATAATTTTCTTTCTCTGATTGACTTATTTCACTTAGCATAATATCCTCTAATTTATCCACATCCTTGCAAATGGCAAAGTTTCATTTTTTTAATGGCTGAATAGTACTCTCGTGTGTGTGTATGTGTATCCCACATCTTCTTTTTTTAAAATATTTTATTTATTTATTTGACAGAGAGAGAAATCACAAGTAGGCAGAGAGGCAGGCAGAGAGAGAGGTGGAAGCAGGCTCCCTACTGAGGGAGGGGTGGAAGCAGGCTCCCTGCCAGGCCTCCCTGGCCTCCATCCCAGGACCCTGAGTTCATGACCTGAGCCGAAGGCAGAAGCTTTAACCCACTGAGCCACCCAGGCGCCCTATCCCACATCTTCTTTATCCATTCTTCTGTCGATGGACATCTGGGCTCTTTCCATAGTTTGGCTATTTGGATAGTGCTGCTGTAAACACTGGGGTGCCGGTGCCCCTTTGGATCACTATGTTTGTATCTCTAGTAGTGCAATTGCTGAGTTGTAGGGTAGCTCTATTTTTAACTTTTTGAGGAACCTGCATACTATTTCCCAGAGTGGCTGCAAAGGGATAACGTAGTCATCCATTTTGCAATGAGATGTGCCCTGAAAACATTGTGCTAAGTGAAAGAAGGCAGACAGTAAAGGTCACGTCATGCATGACTCCATTTATACCAAATATTCAATGTAGATAGATCCATAGAGAGAGAATAAAGGCTGGTAGTTGCCTGGGGCTGGAGGCAGGAGGAGTAGGGAGAGACTACTTAATGAGTATGGGATTTTATTTTGGTGTGATGAAAATAGTTTGAAACTACATAGAAATGGTAGTTGTACAATACTGTGAAAATATTGGATGCTACTAATCTGTCAACTTTAAATGACTAATTTTACCCCAATTAAAAAATGAGAGATCTTTATTTTAAAGACTCAATCATTGAACTGAGAAACTTGGAAGTTTGATGTTTATTTTGTGAAGGGAAAATAAATATTACCATACGTTAGGAAATACCTTAATGACTACATACATGAATGGTGGAAAGTTCGGATCAACGGAGAGACTGTCTTAATCTCTTCATCACCTTTTCTAGTTGGTACTCTTCAGAATGGAACCCTAAGCTGATTGACCATGGTCAAGACTGTCATGTTGCTTCTGTGTTGGAAAGAGACCAAGGTGAGAAATGGTCAAAGTTAGCATCTTAGATTGGGTCATTTGTTTCGGGGCATTCCTTGAATCACTAAAAAGTATGGAACATAAATTTTAAAAATTACCTATATCCCAATGAGAAATACGGTCTCCGTCATCGTGTTGATTAATCAGTAATGGTGGTATGGAGGTCAGTTACTGAAACAGAATCAGTCTCTGTGGTAAATGATTCTGTGGAGAGATTTTAGAGATCTGAAAGGATCTTCTTCTTGGATTTTGGGACTCATGTATTTATTTTATCTTTATTAATGGATTAATGATTTATTTGATGCCAATGTAGAAATGAATGAAGAAAAAGAGACCCACACCTGAACCATTGGTGGCAACTGGTGCCATATGGGTCTGGATGATGAATGATATGTGCCTAGGCTTCTGAGGGCCAACACAAGACATAATTAGTCAGATCCCTCGTTAGGACATGCTCCTATAGCCAGATACTAGGAATATACAAGGGCTGTCTTTTTGCTCTGGTTTTATCGATTTAGATTTAGTATTATGAATGGATCATTGATAGAACTGTTAATGAATGATACATAAATAGGTAAAGAAAAAGTGAAGTGTTGTCCAGCTATGAATATATGTGGTGAAGCAAGAATTACTATTGCCAAAAATTGAAAATACTGATGCCCCTTAAGAAATAAATGGATCAAAAAAAAAAAAAAAGAAAAGAAATGGATCAAAAGTGTCACCTCTTTGACTAAGGATCATAAAAACAACTAAGTTTGAGTCAATTGTAGTTTTGAGGTCAGTCTCAAATTCAAGATGGTTCCTTTTGTTAAGAGAATGGAGACTAATAAATTCCTAAGTAACAGAATGAATGAAAATGTGGAAAAGAAGAGTCGATTCGGATGAGGTCTCTGATGATCTTTTCTGTAACATGCTTTGCTTTCTATTCCCTTAGAAGGACATCCTCAAGCTGGTTGAAGAATTCTTTCTTGGTCACTATCTCTCTGGTGGTGTCTGTGCTTCAGGTGTAAGAGAGACCAGTGTGAGTAATAGGTCTCATGTTTTCATTTGACAGGTTGTAAAAAAAAAAGAAGGTGTTTACTCTGTTATTAATAGTGTGAATGTAATTCGGAAGGCTGATCATGGCCAGTGATGAATAAGGGAGTCTTAACCAAGTGTCACCTTCATTAATGTATTTATGATAGGTTAAGAATGATTAATGAAAAAGATTCTATCGATGTGATAAATTATTCTAGGGACAGATGTAGAATATTATAGGTTTTCATTTTTTTGGTGAATCATTAGGTTTTTAAAATTAATGTTAGTGAATTAAGGAATTAATAAAATAATATTATAATAGCACTGATGACAGCTGGTGGCGTAGGAGTCATCGATGATGAATACTGTGTGCTGGAACTCTGAGGTCCAACGCAAAAGGAAATAAAATCTATTACTTGTCACAAATTATTATATAGACTGCATTTAGGAGTGTAAAGGGACCATTTTATTACATTGTTTTCTTGAATTTTGATTCTTTAATTATCAATTTAAGAATCAATGTACAATATTAAAAAGTAAAAATGAAGAGCATGAAGCATATGCACTCTTTATTATTATTTTTATTAACGTAAAATGTATTCTCTGTTTCAGGGGTACAGGTCTGTGATTCATCAGTCTTACCACAATTCACAGCACTCACCATAGCACATATCCTCCCCAGTGTCCATTACCAAGCCCCCCCCATCCCTCCTCTCTCACCCCCTAGCAGCCCTCAATTTGTTTTCTGAGATTAAGAGTCTCTTACGGTTTGTCTCTCCTTCTGCTTTTGTCTTGTTTCATTTCCCTCCACTTCCCTTATGACCTTCTGTCTTGTTTCTCAAATTCCTCACGTCAGTGAGAGCATATGATAATTGTCTTTCGCTGATTGACTTATTTTGCTTAGCATAATACCCTCTAGTTCCATCCACATCATTGCAAATGGCAAGATTTCATTTTTGATGGCTGCATAGTATTCCATTGTATATATACACACACCACATCTCCTTTAGCCATTCATCTGTTGATGGACATCTGGGCTCTTTCCTTAGGTTGGCTGTTGTGGGCAAAGCGTATGCACTCTTAATATACATGGTGAGGCAATAAAAAACACTCAGAGGTATTGAATATACTGTATTCCATTAAGAAAAAGAAATGTTTCATGTGCCTTACCTCTTTAGTGCATGGTAGTAGTGAAGTTATTATTCTGGGTTAGTAGCAAGTGTAATATTAATGCATTTTTTAATTATAAAATTAAGAAGCACGATTTCAAATATTGTATTTCCAAATGCTTGACTCTGTGTAAAGTGGAATGGGGAGAACATATGTGATAACGTCTCAGTCTTGTTCTCATCTGCTTTGCTTTGTGCTTCTCAGAAAGGAGACACCTGACCCAGCGTAAGCATCCCCCACGTTGTCACTCCAGGCTTGCCTTCTGTGTGGGAGCATGGAGCCCAACGTACGTAATAATCAACGTTCTTGGCATGGAGGGTTTGTTTAGGGTGTCACTGTAATTATTTAAAAATTATTCAAAATAGGAGAAAAGACCAACCATGGTCCAATGACTAAGTTAGAACTGTATGAAGCATTATGCTGACCAACCTACAATGATAGGCATACTGAAGGCTTTTGTCCTTTCAATTTTGCGATTCATAAATACTTATTTAATTACTCTTAGTAGGTTGGTGAATTAAGGGATGAAATAAAGGAAAAGAGGGCCGATCCTGGACCAATGATGACAGCTGGTGGCGTATGAGTCCTATACGATGAATGCTACGTGTCTGGAAGTCTGAGGTCCAACACAAAAATCCTGGGGATCGATGCGAGGAATATATAGGATAGTGTTGTTGTCATTTTGGTTTTATGGATTTCTATATTATTAACATACATGGATCAGTGATAGAAGCAATAAAAAACCTATAAATAAATAAAAGGATGAAGCCTTATCAACTGTGAATGTATTTGATGAGGCAATAAATCCTTTGGATGTAATCTAAAGAAACAGATGCAGGTCACAAAATTAATGGACCAAAGGTGTGATCTCTTTTTGTTAGGATCATGTAGACAATGACACCGATAAGCGATATCCAATTTTGTAAGCCTGGGTCATTCTTGAGTTGAGGATGCTACTTTTGTAATAATATATAGGTTTATATTTTCGTATGTATACATGTTGTGAAAAGTTAATTAGCACCAGGGAGCTGGAAAAATGAAATGAGGAAAACAAGGACGAACTGGGAAGAAGTTTCAGTTTTTAATTATCTGCTCTGTGTTAACACTCCTCAGAATCAATGCTCCCCAGCTGACGTAAGCGTTTTCCATGGTCAGGAGGTCTGTGATTGCCTGTGTGTTCTGAGCGTAGAGAAGAATGTGAGTATAAGGTTAAAGCTTGTATTTGCTTAAAAGTTTTTTAAATAAGGTATCCACTGTATTGTTGAAAGTGTGAAATACAATTTAAAAACCTCAACTCGGGGAAACTTGAAGTATGGGCTGTACATTTACTAATGTATTTCTTACACCTGTGACCAGGGATGGATGGTCACAGGTATAAGAAATGTAACAATGGGGCAGATGGTTTTATAGGAAGAGGAAGAATATTCATTGCTCTTCTTATTGGATTTTTGTGAAACATAGGGTTCAAAAATTAACATTAGTCAATTAAGGAGTTAGTGAAGGAAGAGGAAGAGGCACAGATTTGGACCAGTGATGACAGTTGTTGGCGAATGAGTCACAGATGATGAATATTATGTGTCTGAAACTCTGAGGTCCAATAAAAGAAAAAAGAAGTATAGTTTATTGCCTCTCTTTGAAGTGATCCCATAGACAGATGTTAGGGAAAGAAAAAAGACCATTTCTTTGGTTCATTTTCATGAATTTTGTTCCACTATAACAAATGGCCCAAAGAAGAATCAGTATGCAAGTATGATAAGATTACGAGGGTGAAGCATGTCTATTCTTAATAAAAATCGCTAACATTTATTGAAAATACTGGAATTTATTAAGAAATATAAGTGCTTCAAATTTTACCTCTTTGGCTAAAGAGGATATAGACAGTAAATAACAGCCAAAATTCTTATTCTTGGTCTGTGTCAAGTTTGATAATTATTTGTTCAGAGAAAATTAATAAATATGACCTCAGTGTGCTGTGTCCTAAGTGATGGACAAAATGAAGGTAAAATCCGTCATCTATAGAGTGTCTCTCCGTCCTTTTACCATCTGCTCTGCTCTGTATGCCTCAGAATGGACGAACTCCAGCAGCTATAAAGCGCTTCTGTGATTACTCGCTTTCTGGTTGTTTCTGGGAGTTTGGAGCATGGAGACCAATGTAAGTAGTAGTCCAAGTCTTTTTCTTTTCCGCTAGTGTTTTTTTTTTTTTTTAAAGATATTCACTATATCGTTAGGAAGTATGAAATCTAATCATGTAAGGGCAACTGTAGCCCAGTGACAACTATGGAATTGATTATATTGATTAATAGGGGTTGATTATATTGATTAATGCATTTTTAAAAAGATTTTATTTATTTATTTGACAGAGAGAAACACAGCCAGAGAGGGAACACAGCAGGGGGAGTGAGAGAGGGAGAAGCAGGCTTCCCGCTGAGCAGGGAGCCTGATGTGGGACTCGATCCCGGGTCTCCAGGATCATGACCTGAGCTGAAGGCAGTCGCTTAACCAACTGAGCCACCCAGGTGCCCTGATTAATGCTTTTTTTAAAAAACTTTGTAATTTATGAGAGTTATACACTGATGTGAGAATGATCCTAAGGACAGATTAGAGATATCAAGGCTTTTTTTTTGCATTTTTGTGAATAATAACATCTTAGAATTATTAGTGAATTAATGAATTAGTCGACAAACAACATAACATTGAATGGGGGAAAAGACATAGGATAATGGATCGATGATGACCGCTGGTGGCGTATGAGTCGTGTACGATGAATACGTGTCTGGAACTCTGAGGTCCAACAGAAATGCAGTCTAGTCCGCTGTCCTGTGTGAAGTGGTCCTTCGGACAGATACCATGAGTATAGAAGCATCCTGTTTGGGGTTCATTTCATGCATTCTCTATTTTTATAACTGGGTCAATGAGACGATCAACAAACAGTATACAAATGAAGATTAAGGTCATAAAGCATTGTCCAGTTTAAGAATATGTAGTGAAACAAGAAACACTATTAATAGTATTGAATGCGCATTCCTGTCCATGAAGAAATAAATGATACCCAAGTGTCACCTCTCCAGCAATGGACTGCGCAGGCAGAGTTGTATAGTAATAGGTAGTGTCCACATTCTCCATCAATGGCAAGGCCATCATCACTTGTTAATTAGGAGACATTTAATAAACAGTTCCCCCAATGGCAAATTCTCTAAGTGACTGACTAGATGAGAGGTGGGGTGCAGCGACCAATGGAGATAAGATCTAAAGCTTTTTGTTTTCATGTGCTCTGCTCTGCATGCCACAGAATGGATGCACTCACACTGATTCAAGCATTTTTCCTCGGACGTAAGATCTGTGGCTGCGTCTATGTTTTGGAGAAGGACAAATAATGGTAATACGTGACTATTAGTCAGTGTTCTTGTCTCAGTTTGGGTGGTTTGTTTAAGGGTATTCACTGTATGGTTAAAAAATGTGAAATACCAGCCATGGTCTCCAAAGGCAACTTATACGAAGCATTGTGTTTATTAATCCATATACAAAGCGTTGAGGTCGGTTAATGAAGGAAATGTATTCCTGGGGGAAGTGATTCTGTGGACAGGTGTTTCACGTCAGTGCCCGCCAACCATGCACTAACGATAAAGTGAGAGGTGAAAATGAGCAGTTGTTTAATCCATACGATCGACACCGAGGTCAGTTAGCAAAGATCCTGACTATTTGCCCTGTAGAAAATGATCTTATGTACAGATGTCAGGGATGTTAGTCACTTTTCAAAACCTCATGGACTTTTTTTTATTATTAGTGAATTAATGAATTACTCTCAAAACAGAAGAAAAAGAGGGCAAAATCTTGTTTGTTTGTTTGTTTTTAAAGATTTTATTTATTTGATGGAGAGAGAGAGAGAGAGTACAAGTAGGGCAGAGCAGCAGGAAGAGGGAGAGGGAGAAGCAGACTCCCCGCCAAGCAGGGAGCCCTATGCGGGGCTTGATCCCAGGACCCTGGGATCACGACCTGAACCAAAGGCAGCCACTTAACCGACTGAGCCACCCAGGTGCCCCTAGAGGGCAAAATCTTGACAAATACCGACAACTAGTAGCATAAAAGGCAAGGATGAATAAGGCTTGCCTACAACATTGTGATCCGATGCAAAAAGAAATCTAGTCTATTGCTTTTGTTACAAATGGTCCTATAAGCAGTTGTAGAGCTATCCCAGAATTTTATTCTTGGGCTTTTGAGGTTCACAAATATTGATTGCTTATTAAAGATTAAGCAAGGCAATAATAACTAAAAAAATGTATGAGTAAATGAGGGAAAAAGAGGGCCAAATGTGGAATAACTATAGTGTATGTAATAAAAATAACATCATTAAGAATTCATTTCTAAGAAACAGAAGTCCATTAAAAATATATTAAGACATTCTACCTCATCAGAAGGGAGGTAGGGACAGATATATGTAGTTGTCGATTAACATGTTCTGTGCTATCTCTGGGTGGCAGGTGTTTTCGTTTTTGTTTTTTTTCAGTTGAGAAATAGGGAAAAAGAAAGGTTTATATAATGTAACCAACTAGCTGTATTAAAGAGGGTCAAGCATGAACCAGTGACAAAATTGACATAACAAGTTACGACCAACCCAGTTAGCGTCACTGTGTTCTCTTGGTAATCATTCCCAATGTGTATGTAAATGAAATATCACATCGTACACTTGAAATATATACAACTATATTTATCAATAATTTCTCAGCAAAGTTGCACAAGAAATATGTAGTCCTTTTCCATTTATGATATGGAACAAGTGGACACAGTCTTTATTAATTATAATCTTGAGTTTGCATACAACAGTGCACATTTTATCGTTGTAAATCAATAAATAAGTGAACAAGTGAATACAATACAAGGAGACAAAGCACATGGCCTGTTATGAGTATGTGATGATGAAGGATCCAGCAATTTTAGTCATGTTTTGTTCCTCCCCGAACACAAATCTCAGCTCTGTCCAGGTTGAGTCAGGAGAACAACACAGATACGTACACAATAGCATTTCTAGTCTGGGTTTCTGGGAAGTTAGTTTTTGTTTTTTTTTAAACCATTTTCATTTTTTTAAAAAAGTGACTACTTTGTCAATTTTTTAAAATAATAATTTATTTTTTCAGTGTTCCAAGATTCATTGTTTATGCCCCACACCCAGTGCTTCATGCAATACGTGCCCTCAGTGCCCACCACCAGGCTCACCCATCCCCCAACCCCTCCCTTCCAAAACCTTCAGCTTGTTTCTCACATTTCACAGTCTCTCATGCTTCGTCTCCCTCTCTAATTTATGCCAGTTCACATTTCCTTTCCTTCTCCCACTGTCCTCCATGTCACTTCTTATGCTCTACATGTAAGTGAAACCATATGATACCTGGCTTTCTCTGCTTGGCTTATTTCACTCAGCATAATCTCCTCCAATCCTGTCCATGTTGCTACAAAAGTTGGGTAGTCATCTTTCTGATGGAGGCATAGTATTCCATTGTATATATGTACCACATCTTCTTTATCCATTCATCTGTTGATGGGCACCTTGGCTCTTTCCACAGTTTGGCGATTGTGGCCATTGCTGCTATGAACATTGGGGTACATATGGCCCTTCTTTTCACTACATCTGTATCTTTGCGCTAGATACCCAGTAGTGCAATTGCAGGGTTGTAGGGTAGCTACTTTGTCAATTTTTGATGAATTAAAGAGTGAATGAATATTCAAACTATTGATAAATATTTGCACACATGAATGGCATCAAAGAAGACTGGATAGGGGTCTATGATGGAGATTTGTGGCAAGGTTTATGAAGTGACCAATCTCAGTATGATTTTTGAGGATTTTATATTCACTTTCTTAAGTATCTAATTTTCCATCTTAGGTTGGTACCGCAGTTTATAAACATTCTTCTGTGGAAAAGATAGTTGTTAAATCAATGAAACAACTCATAGAACGATGTAAGGTACAGTCTTTGGATGGGGAGTGGATAGTGGGCTCATGGTTGGACTTACCTTTTTAAAGAATGTACAAGTTAAATGAAAAAACATGGAGGTTCCTCAGAAGGTTAAAAATAGAACTACTGTATGATCCAGAAATTTACTACTAGGTATTTACCCAGAGGGTACAGAGATGTTGATTTGAAGAGGCACGTGTACCCAATGTTCATAGCAGCATTATCTGCAACAGCTAAAATAGGGAAAGATATCAAATGTCCATCAAAAGATGTGTGGCTAAAGAAATTGTGGTGTATATATACAATGGAATTTTACTCAGCCGTAAAAAATGAATGAAATCTTGCCATTTGCAATGACTTGAGTAGGGGTTGAGTGTCCAACTCTAAGTGAAGTCAGTCAGTGAGAGAAAAACAAATACCATGTGATTTCACTCATATTGGAATTTAAGAAATGTAACAGGTGAGCATAGGGGAAAAAAGGAGAGAGGCAAACCATCAAACAGACTTAATTCTAGAAGACAAACTGAGGGTTGCTAGAGGGGAGGTGGGTAGGGGAATGGGTTAAATGGGGGATGGTTATTAAGGAAGGCGCTTGGAATGAGCACTGGGCGTTATATGTAAGTGATGAATCAGGAAATTCTACTCTTAAAATTAATATTACACCATATGTTAATTAACTGGAACTTAAATAAAAACTTGAAACAAGAAAAAAGGCCAAGCAAGGACCCATGATGTCAGTAGAATGCATTCTGAATATGCCTTGTAATTAATGTATTTCTTCATTACTGAAGTTCATTTCACAAGGAAATTTGCTATATTACACCTGCAGTCATAAGGCTATAGTTAGTCAGTAATGTGCAAAAATCTAATTATGTGGTTTAAGTGGCTCCTGGGAATTTAGTACATTATTCTAAGGGAATAAATAAAAAATCAGTAGATGATAAGTAGATGATAGATAGATGATAGATAGATAGATAAAGGATGGTAGGTAGATAAAGAAAGTAATTAATGCTAGATTAAGAAAAAATGTTGTGAGGTTGAAACTTTTGTTCATACAATTGGGGAATCTTGTAGTGTATTAAGAGATCAGTAGGTTAAAGTTGTTACCTCTCCGGGTTAGCTGACTATAGACCAGTGGCTCTCAAACTTGAGCGAGCCCCACAATCACCTGAAAGCTGGTCGAACTGTAGATTGCTGGCTCCATCCTCAGCATTTCTTTGATTATATTTAATACTTTTCTTAATTTCAATCCCTGCCCATTAGCATATGGTGTAATATTAGTGTCAGGCATACGCCTAGTGATTCAATACTTGCATATAACACCCAGGGCTCAATCACAACTGCCCCTTTATCCCGATCACCTATCTCCCCCATCCTCTGACCCATTTCCACTACTCGGGATGATTTTAAAATAGATCAAGTCCATATCTCTTTAAATTTCTACTTCAATTTTCCCCCAGACATTCCTTAACTGATGAAGATGTAAACGACCTTTATTATGAGGCAGAAGCACATAGGAGATGTAAATGGCGGTCAGTGTTTTAGTTCTGATGCCGGTGATGACTGTATATAAAAAGAATATATAAATTATATGAAAAAGGGCAAATCGTGGACCAGTGATGTGAACGGAATGCATGTGAACTATATTTTATGATCAAAACATCTATGACCTACTGAGGTTCCTTACAGAAAGGGATTTAAGTGTTTATATCTGTGGGACTGTGCCTATGGATTTCAGTAATATTCAAGGATCATGTTCTTCCTGGATTTTGGTTTTATTATCATAATGAATAAATGAGAGAAACAAATATGTCAGTTCATAAAGTTGAGAAGGGTGAAACATATCCAACTATGAAACTATGGGTGAGGCAAGAATTACTATTTATGTAACTTGGAACAAGTGGAATTCATTAATAAATCGATCAGGGGGTTACATTTTTGGGGTAAGGATGATACAGATGGTGATATATAATGGCATGTGTGCTTGGGTTTTTTTTTTTCTTTTATTTAAATTCAGGTTAGTTAAGATATAGTACATTATTAACTTGGGGATAGAATTTAGTGATTCATCTGTTGCACGAAACACCCAGTGCTCATTACACAAGTGCCCTCCTTAATCACCCAATTACTCACGTAATTACTCCACTTTCCTACGTACCTCCCCCCCAGGAACCCTGAGTTTGTTCTCCATTGTTAAGAGAGATGGTGTACGAGTCACGGGCAATGGAAAACAAGTATCTGAAGCTCTGAGATACAACACAACGCATAATTAGTCCAACCCCCCTTCTGGAAATGATCTTATGGACAGGTGTCAGAAATACATAAAGGTCATGTTCTCGTTTTGGCTTTATAGATTTGAATTTATTATCATCACAGGATCAGTGTTACAACCATTTAAGAAAAAAATACATAAAGAGAAAATGAAGCACTGTCCAATTATGAACATATGTTGTGAGGCAGGACATATCATTAATAAAAATTTAAGGCAGCGATGCCTATTAAGAACTAAATGGATCAGGGGTGTTACTACTTGGCTAAGAATTATGTAAACACAGGTAATTAAAAATCAATTATTTTAAAATTCTGAATCAGTCCTAAGTTCAAGTTTCTTCCCTTCGTTAGGAGGAAAGAAAAATAATGAAAAATTAACACACATATGAAACATTGAGTAAATGCCAGGTGGAAAGGAAGGGAAACTGTAGGTAAGGGCTTACTTTTCTCTGCCCTGTACTTCTCAGAATGTACGCATTTGCCTGATGTAAGCATCTTCCATGGTCATGAGCTCTGTGCCTGCCCTGATGGATTGGAAGCATAGAGCCCAACGTGAGTAATATTCAGAGTTCTTGGGTTGGGTTGGGTGGTTTGCTTAAGAATATTTACTGTATCAGTAGTATGCATTAATAAATAGCTTAGAAGTGAACAAAGAGAAAGAGGATCAATCCTGGACCGATGATGATGACTGGTGGCGTATGAGTCATGGGTGATGATGAGTAACAGGTGTCTGAAACTCTGAGGTCCAAGGAAACACAATGGTACGTTCTCTTTGTTTGAAAGGATCCCATAGGCGGAAGTCTGGAATATACACAGATCTTGTTTTTGGTCTCTGTGTTTGTTCATGTATTTTCATCTTCGATTGTACTTGGAGCATTGAAATAGTCACTGAACAAATATATAAAAATATAAATAAATCAAGAGGAATATGGGAAGGCATGCTCTAATTATAAAAATGTGTTGCAAGGCAAGAAATAGTATTAATAAATTTGAAAACAGTGCAAAGTCCAAAGACGAATAAATGGATACATGACATAAATCTTTGGGTGAGGATGATATAGACAAGAATAAGTAATAATCGGTGTTCATTTTCTGTGTTGGGGAAAAGGTCTAAGTTGTTCATTTTCTTAAGAGAAAATGAAATAAATCGAGTATGCGCCTAATTAATGATTGCCTAAATTCACTAAAAAGTGAAATGCAGAAGGAAGGATCAGTGCAGATGAGGTCGCCATTTGTTATCATGCTTTCTGCTCTCTACTCCTCAGAGCGGGTGCGCTCAGGCTCATGAAAGCATCTTCACGTGTTGGAGTTCTTCGGTTGCATCTGTGTCTTAGGAGCATAGAGAACAATGTGAGTTATGGTCGATGTTCTTATCTTGGATGGAATGTTTGTTTTGTTTTGATTACTCTGTTATTACAAAGTGTTTGATATAATCAAGGAACCCAAGCATACTAAATCAAATACCGTCACCGTGAACCAGTATGATGTTGATCCATATGTGAAACACTGAGTTCAGTTAACGGAAGAGTTTATCCTCGGTGGAAATGATTGTATGGATAGATGTTAGTGATATTCAAGGATTTTACTTGAGATTTTCTTTGGTGACTTATGTTTATTTCTATATTAGGCAATTAATCAATAAACAGATGCACACAACAGAAAAAAGAGCCAGTCCTGGACCAGTGATGGCTTAGGGGCCATGTGTGGTGAAAACTATGTGCCTGGAACTCTGAGGTCCAGCACAAAACAATCCTTTCCATGTTGTTGAAATGGTCCTATATGGATACCAGGATATACAAGGGTCTTCTTTCTTGGTTTTGGTTTTTGTTCATTTCAGAGTAGCAAAAATAGCCATAACATATTACAAATAAAGAAAACGGGAGTAAATCATTGTCCAGTTACAAAAATATGTGGTAAGGTACAAAATACAATTATTGTATATTGCAAACACTGACAATTAATGAAAATAAATGATATAAGCACATTACCCCTTTTGCTGTGTATGACATAGGCAGTAAAGAATAGCAGTGTTCATTTTTTTTTAAAGATTTTATTTTATTTATTTGACAGAGAGAAACACAGCCAGAGAGGGAACACAAGCAGGGAGAGTGAGAGAGGGAGAAGCAGGATTCCCGCTGAGCAGGCAGCCTGATGTGGGGCTCGATCCCGGGTCTCTGGGATCATGACCTGAGCCGAAGGCAGTCGCTTAACCAACTGAGCCACCCAGGCGCCCCAGCAGTGTTCATTTTTTTTTGCTGTTGACCGTACTTATGTAATTTATTCCCTTAAGAGAAAATAAAATAGACATGATCACAACTTACTAATTGCCTATCTGACCGAATAAATAAAGAAGGAATTAAGGGCCAATGGAGAGAATGTCTCAATCCTTTTGTTGTTGCTATCATTCTGCCCTTCTGTACTCCACAGAATGGATGTGTTCTAGTTAATTTAAGATCTTCCATGGTCAGGAGCTCTATGGTTTTAGGAACATAGAGACCAGTGAGAGTAATAGTGTTTTTCTTGGCTAGACTATTGTCTTATTTCTCTGTATGTGTGTATGTAATTTAAATTCAATTAGCCAAGTTATAGTACATCATTAATTTTTGGTATAATGTTCAGTGATTCATTAGTTGAGTATAACACCCAGTGCTATTGTTTTAAAAAACAGTTTCACTGTATTATTAAAAACTTATATCATATAAAAATGAATGAATTTTTACCACTTGGAATGACATGGCTAGAGCTGGAGATTGTTTCCTTAGATGAAATAAGTAGTCAGAGAAAGACAAATACCATGTGATTTCACTCACGTGGAATTTAAGAAACAAAACAAACACTGGGGAAGGAGAGAGGGGGGCAAACCAAGAAACAGACTCTCAACCTCAGAGAACAAACTGATGGTTACTAGGGAGGAGTTGGGGGGCATGGGATGATTTAACAGTGGATGGGCATTAAGCAGCACGCTTGTGATGAGCACTGGATGTTGTATGCAAATGTTGAATCACTATGTTGTACTACTAAAACTAATATATAACATTGCATATTAACTAACTGTAATTGAAATAAACACTTAAAGAAAGTATTACATATAATCAAAGATGATGAGATATGCCAATGTTAAATATCAGAGGATATTTAAGTTGATTAATGCATATATAAAACACTCAGCTGAGTTAACAAAAGAAATTTGCTCTAAGTGGAAATAGATTGTGTATATGGATTTTAGAACTACTAAAGAATCTTATTCTTGTTTTTTTCATATGGTCTATGTGTATTTCTTTATTAATGAATTAAATGGTGAACAAATGTAGGTTGTCATGGGGAAAGAAATCCAGTCCTGGACCACCGGTGATGATGGGTGAGATATGAGTCATATATGAAAGAGACATTTTCTGGAGCTCTGAGGTCCAACACAAATGGAATCTGGTCCACTCTACTTTATGAAGGGAACCTATGAATGGATGCAGGATTATATAAGATTTAGTTCTTGGCCTTTGAATTCATGAAGCTTTAAAATATTATTATAAAAGTATCAGTGGAAGAAAAATAAGCATGTATAAATGACTAAATATGGAGAGAATGAAGCTTTGGTCATAAAATGCAATATATACTAAGGAAAATGCATATTAATGTAAAGCCATGGATAAAAAAGGGGCCAAATATACTTTGTATCTGACTAAGGGTGATTTAGACAGTGATAGGTAATAGTTATTGCTCTCGGTCAGGTATCAATTTGAAGTTTATTAAGGGAAAAGGAAATAAATATTACCAAAAATTAATAAATGTCCAAATGCATATGCAAATGAGTGATGGGAAATATAGAAACAGTAATTCAACTTTTTATCGTATTGTCTCCTTGTGTCATATTTTATCCTATCTTCAGACTGCTTGCAGTGAGCTGATTTTATCACCCACGGTGATCACGATCGTTACGCTGTCTGGGTTGGAAAGAGACCAGGGTGAATGATTGTCAAAGACCCAACCTTGTTTTCCGTGATTTGTTTAAGAACATTCACAGTTATCATTTAAAAGTCGATTATCCTATGGTTTCACTTACTTGTGGAGCATAAGGAGTAACATGGAGGAGATTAGGAGAAGGAAAGGAAATGTGAACTGGCGTAGATCAGAGGGGGAGACGAAGCATGAGAGACTGTGGACTCTGAGAAACAAACTGAGGGTTTTGGAGGGGAGGGGGGGGGGCGGTGGGGGAGCCTGGTGGTGGGTATTAGGAGGGCACGAATTGCACAGAGCACTGGGTGTGGGGCATAAGCAATGACTCTTGGAACACTGAAAAAATTTTAAAAAGTAAAAAATAAATTAACTATGGTCTCATGAGAAATATGAAATATTAAGGTTGATTCATTGCTAATGTGCAACAATGAGGTTGGGTAATGGACGATGTAATCTCTATGGTTCTACCTGATTCTACAGATAGAAGCTGGGCTGATTCAAAGGTCTTTTCTCATTTTACAAATCATACATTGATTTTGATTACCAATGAATTAACAATTTGCTCCAAATGTAGAAACAAGTGAAGAAAAGGAGGCCCAAACATAAGCAGGTGATGAAAACTGGTGGCACAGGAATCCTACATGGTTGAACTTTGCATGCCTATAACTCTGAGTCCATGCAGAACAAAATCTAACCTGTTTTCTCTTGTAAATGATCCTGTGGGTCAAAGTAGAAATATACAAAGCTCATAGTCATTTTTTTTTTTTTTACTTTTTTTCAGTGTTCCGAGATTCATTGTTTATGCCCCATACTCAGTGCTCCATACACACCACCAAAGCTCATATTCTTATTTTGGGTTCATATACTTAGATTTCTTATTATGAATGAATCAGTAATCAAAGCATTAAAAAATGTAAAAAACAAATAGAGCGAAGCGTTGTCCAGCTAGAAATAAATGTGGTGACATAGAAGACACGAGCAAAAATGCTCATTAGGCAATAAGTATATTAAGCATTTTTGCCTTTTTGCTTAAGAATTATATAGGCACCGATAAGTAAGAGCCCTTATCACTGTTATTGCTTAGTCTCAAGTCTAAGCTTTCCTTTAGATAAAAGAAAAGATACTACATTATAAAAAATCAATGCGTGCCTAAATAAATGAAATGCAATAAAGAAAGATCAGTAGAAATAGGCTTTGAAATTTTCTGTTGTTGGCTCTACTCTACTCCTTAGAAAGGACCTGTCAAGCAGATGTCAGGATTCTTCCTTGGTCACCAGAACTCGGGTTGCAGTCATGTGTTAGGAACATGGAGATCATGTGAGTAATAGTCAAAGTTTTGGTCTTAGTTTCAGTACTTTGTTTAAAGATATTCAGTGCATTATTGAAAACCGTGGGGTATAATCAGTGGAATCCAAATAGCCCACTGAGCAATATGGGATTAATATGAAGCATTATATTGATTAATGCATATAGTACAAATTGAGAATAATTGCTGAAGGTGATATAGACATGAGAATAATTCCAAATAGATATATGGATTTTCTAAGCTCTTTGTGGTTTCTGTGAATAATCATTTTTAAAATTATAATTACTGAATTATGAATTGATCGATAAATGACATAGAAACAGAAGATGAAAAAGAGGGACAATGATGGATCTGTGATGAGCACTGGTGGCGTATGAGTCGTGTACGATGAATACGTGTCTGAAACTCTGAGGTCCAACATAGATGGAATCTGCTCCATTGTCCCTGTTTGATGTGGTCTAGAGGCAAAGGTCAGGAATATATAAAGACCGTGGTTTGGGTCATTATGTTCATGAAATTTCTTCCTGTTTTTATAATTGGACCAATGAGATTATTAATACACAGATGTGTAAACAAATTTAAATGAAGGTGAAACCTTGTCCAATTATGAAAATAGGTGGTTAGGCAACAATTACTATAATATAGTAATATGTTAATTATATTGAAAAGACTGATACCCATTAGGAGGGGATAGTATTAAGAGTGTTGTCTCTTTGGCCAAGGTTGGTGGTGTATACCGTATTAAGAATAGTGTTCATATTCTTCGGCAGGGGCAGATGGATATTGTTTGTTTACTTAATAGAAAATAAAATACACATTATCCCAAGTCATTACTGGCCTAAATGACTGGATGAATCAAAGTTGGAATACAGGGATGAATGAACAGAAGGTCTCAGTCTTTTATCCCTTGCTCTGTCTTGTGCTCCTTAGAATGGTCACTCCGCTGATTGAAGCAATCTACCACAGACATGAGCTCTGTGGTTCCATCTATGTGTGAAGAGCATGAAGTGCAGTGTAAGAATCAAAATTCTTTTCTGGTTTTCACTCCGTTATTAAATAATTGTGAAGTGTAATTTCTGATGCCAGTCATGGCCCAATAATTAGAATCAGGTTAATATGAAGCATTGTGTTAATTATCCTATATAAGAAACACTGAAGTCAATTAACGAATGATATCTCTTGTCAGTGGGAATTAATTCTGTGGAGAAACGTTAGAGATATTGAAGGGATTTGTTTCAAGTTTTTGTGACCCCTAGGTATTTTATTATTATTAGTGAATTGATGAATTAATAAAAACATGTAGACACAATTGAAGATAATTAAGGACATACTTGGATAAATGATAAGGGGTGGTGTATGGGTCTTTTTTTAAAGATTTTATTTATTTGACAGAAAGACAGCTAGAGAGGGAACACGAGCAGGGGGAGTGAGAGAGGGAGAAGCAGGCTTCCCGCCGAGCAGGGAGCTTGATGCAGCCTCGATCCCTGGGATCATGACCTGAGCCGAAGGCAGTCACTTAACCAACTGAGCCACCCAGGCGCCCCAAGCATATGGGTCTTGGATGATGGACACCACAGGTCTGGAACTTTGGTTCCAACAAAAAAAGTATCTAGTCCCTTCTCTTATTGGAGGTGATCCTATAGAAAGATGTCAGGCATATATGAGGATCATGTTCTTGGTCTTTGTGGACGTGAAGGTTTAAAAGTATTGTTATAAAAATAAATAGTAGCATAGATACAAAAGAGTGAATATGAAGAGGGTGAAGCATTAGTCATTGCTGTAATATATAATGAGTAAAATGATATTAATATGAATCAGAACGGAAAATAAAAGATTCATATATATATGTCTGAGTAAGAATGATGTGGAGAATAAGTAGTAGTTATTGAGTCAGTTACAACTTTGACATTTGATTTATTAAAGGGAAAATTACAATAATTTCATAAATGTGTAAATGACTGCAAATGAATAGTGGGATATATGAATTAATGGAGAGAATATCTCATTATTTTTTTCTCATCTTTCTGCTTGTCACTCTTCAGAACAGATGCTTGAGCTGATTTCAGCTTCCACCACGATCAAGACTGTGATGCTCCCTTTGAGTATGGAAAGAGACAAAGGCCAGTAGTGGTCAAAATGATTGTCTCAGAGTGGGATATTTGTTAAGGGAAATCATGGTATCATTAAAAAGTATTAAATTAATAAAAAATTAACTGTGGCCTCATGATAAATGTGATAAGACACCTTATATTGATTTATCAGTAATTTATAAGATGGAGATGTTATACTCCATTTGGATAATGATTCTGTAAACGGAGGTTAGGGATATTCAAGGATCTTATTTTTGGGTTCCTGTGAACCATGTATTATTTTTATAAGTATCAATGAATTGATGATTTAACTGATCCAAAAGTAGAAATGAACTTAGAAGAGACTCAGTCCTGGACCAGTGATGATGACCAGTGGCATAGGAGTCATGGACGATGAAACTATGTGTCTGAAACTCTGAGGTCCAACACAGAACGTAATTTGGTCTGTTCCTTCTGTTGAAATGGATTCCACAGAGAGCTGTCAAGGATGAGATCATACTCATGCATTGCTTCATAGATATAGACTTATTATCAATGGATCAGTGACAGAACCATCATGCAAATATAAATAAGCCCATAAGAATAGGGTGAGGAATTGTCCAAATATAAACCCAAGTAGCAAGGCAGAATATATTATTGCTAAAAATGGAAAAAGCTGATTGATGCCCATGAAGAAGTAAGTGGATCAAAGGGTCATCTCTTTGATCATGGTTCTATAGACATGCCTAATTTTGAGTCACTCTAATTGTTCTTTCTCAGGCCATTTTTATAAGATGACAATGCATGTATAAAGAAACTGTAATAGATACCTAAATACTGGGTAAATGAAATGCAGAAAGCAAGGATCAACGTGGATCAGGTTTCAATTTTTTTTTAATCATCTGCTGTGTTCTGTGCTCCTCAGAATGAACTCACTGGAGATAATGCAGCACTTTCATGGGCCCGAGTTCTGTGCTTGCCTTGCTCCAAGGGGAGCATGAAGATTAAATGTGAGTGACAGTTGAGGTTCTCTTCTCTGTTTAAGGGGATTTTTAAAAGGTTATTCACTGTGTTATTAAAATGTGTAAAATATAATTAAAGAAGGCAGCTGGATTTCAGTGTTTCAGTGTTAAGTATGGGATGTATGATACACATTGATTAATGCCTACATGAAAGCTGGGGATTAATGGGAGATATACTGATGTGACATTGATTCTGAGTAGAGATTTGAGACTTACTTGTACTCAAATCTTTCTTGAATTGTACTACTTCACAATGATTAGCGAATTAGTGATTTGATCAATTAACAAATAGAAAAAAAAGCTGGATCGATGATGACCACTGGTGGTGTAGGAGTTGTGTACGATAAATACATGCCTGGAATTCTGAGGTTGGACATAAAATTGGTCTACTCCCTTCCCATTGTTTGAAGGCATCGTGTAGACAGGTATCGGGAATGAATGAAGGTTTTGCTCTTGGTCTTGGCGTTTATTTTTTTGTTTTATTTTTATTTTATTATTACAATTAGGTAGATGTGAGAATCTATAAGTAGATATATAAATAAATAAAGACGAATAGAGTAAAGCATTGTTCAATTATAAAAATAGGTGGTGAGGCAAGAAGTACTACTAATCTATTATGGAAACCCTGAAGTTCAGTTAGAAAAGAATGGCATTTGACTGTTACTTCTTAGGGTAAGGCTGATGTAGACGATGTACGTTACGGACCATATTCATATTCTGGCTCAGTGACAAGATTGAAGTTGTTGGTTTTCTTAACAGACTTAATACGTACACCAGATTAACGATTGCCTTGAGAGCTATGTGAAAGTGGAGGCTGGGATAAATGGAGAGAATGTCTCAACAATTTTTACCACCTGCTGTATTTTGTACTCCTTAGAACAGACACTGGACCTGATTTAAAGATTTCTTCCTTGATCCTGAGCTCTAAGGTTGCATCTGGTTGAGGAGACTGGAGACGAGTGTAAGCATAATCACATTTCTTCTCTTGGTCTGGGTTGTAGGTCTAAGGGAATTTACTAGAGCAGTTCAGTATTTGAAATATAATCAAAGAGGGCCATCTTTATCCTATTGATAAATAGGAGATTTATAGGAAGCATGATATTAATTTGTAGGAAAGATGTATGAAAAACTGATAAATGACAGAGATATAATGATGGAAAAATGGATCTAGAAGCATATTAGGGAGTATCAAGGTCTTATTGGGGTTTGTAAATAATGGAATTTAAATATTATACTTAGGGAGTTAATAAGTCAATAAACAATACTGAAGTGAATGAAGAGAAAGCCATCTTTTCTGGATCAGTGATGATAACTGCCGGCGTATGAATCACGGATGATGAATGATACGTGTCTGAAACTCTGAGGTCCAACACAGAAGAGATGTGTTCTTTTTCTTCGTGCATTTAAATTTCTTACTATAATTGAACCACAACAGAATCAATAGACAAACACATGGATCAGTTGGGAGAAAGTCTCAATCTTTTTATCACTTTTTGTGCTTGGTACTTTTCAGAATAGAAGCTCAAGGTGATTTCTGCCTTTATTTCGTTCAAGGTCACCGTGTTTCCTCTTTATAGGAAAGAGACTGATGTGAGTAATGATCAAAGTTCTTTTCTTGGTCTGGGTCATTTGTTTAAGGGCTTTCATGGTATTATTAAAACATAATAAATATAAGGAAAATTAATTATGGCTCAGTGATAAATATGATATGAAACACATTGATTAATTGATAATATGTAACATATGTATTAATGAAAGAGCTCTGATCTGTTTTGGCAATGATTCTATAGGAAGAGGTTAGGGATATTCAAGTACCATGTTCTTCAGTTTTTGTTAATCATGTTTTTATTATTACCAGTGAAGGTACCATTTAACTGATATAAAGATACTAGTGAAAACCTCTAATGGAAGCAGTGGTGGTGACTGGGGACAATGGACAGTATGTGTTGGAAACCCTGAGGTGCAGTATAGTTAGTGTTCTGTTTTCTCTGTTTATGTGATCCTCAGATAGATGTTAGGAATGTATAGAGATTATGTCCTTATTCTGGATGAATTTGTATATTTATTTATTTACTTATTTACTTATTTGTATAAGGGAGGGGCAGAAAGAAGGGGAGAGAGAGAATCCTAAGCAGATACCTTGCCCAGCATAGAGCCTGATACGGGGCTTGATCCCATGATCCTGAGATGATGACCTGAGCCGAAATCAAAAGTCAGGCACTTAACAGACTGAGCCACTCAGGTGCCCCTTGGGTGGATATATTTATATTTGTTATTATTGATGGACCAATGATAGAATAAAGAAAGAAAATATAAATAATAGATTAAGAAGAAAAAGTGAATTATTATCTAACCATGAACATAATATGGTGATATCAGAAATAGTAATAAAATTTGCAAACACTAATGCCCTTCATGAAATGGTTGTTTCATGGGTGCCCCTTCTTTGGCCAAGGATTATAAGGACATGAATAATTAAGAGTCAGTTTCATTGTTCTGGGTCATTGTCAAGTTTGAAGCTTCCCTTTTTCTTACGAGAAAAAGGTCTACATGATGAAAAATTTATGAATTCCTCAGAGACTGAGTAAATTCAGCGTGGAAGGCAAGAATCAATGGGGATAAAATTTTTATCATTTTTTCTGCCATTGACTATGGTTTGTACTTCTCAGAATGGCAGATCCGAGCGAAGCAAGTATTACGCCATGGTGGCAAGCTCTGTGACGGCATTGGTGTGACAGATGCACAGAAACCCGTGTGAGTTGTAGTCAGAATTCTTGTCTTTGTTTCAATGATTTTTTTTCAGTGCATTTGCCATATTATTCGAAAATTCCATATAGAATCACAAAAAGCTAACTGTAGCTCTGTGATAAATATTGAATTTTAGAAGATACTGTATTGATTAATGCATTTATGGAAAACTGAGGATAAATAATGAAGGATACGGATGTGAGAATAAGTCTGTGTTCAGTTTCAGGACATCAAGACTCATTTCAGTTTTTGTGAATGATAGGATTTTAAATTATTAGTGAACCAGTGATTTAACCAATATTCAAAAGAATATAATGTAGAGAAGAGGGATATGTTGGATCGATGATGACCACTGGTGGCGTATGAGTTCTATACGATGAATAACGTGGAACTCTGAGGTCCAACAGAAAATTAACTAGTACATTCTCATTATTTGAAGGCATCCAATAGATAGATGTTAGGAGTATAGTAAGACCTTGTTTTTGGTCTTAGTGTTCATGCATTGATATGTATCATTACAGTTGGATAAATAAGAGATTCTGTAAATAAAAACATATATAAAAATATATATACATAAAAATGATGAAGGATGTGAAGCATTGTCTAATATAAAAAGATGTGGTTAGGCAATAATTAAGACTTAATTACCTTATTAATTTGTCATTAATAATTAATAATCAATACTATTAATATGGCATGAAAGCCCTGAAGTTCAATTAGAAGCAAGTTGTACATGACTATTAGCTCTACAATGAAGGATGGTAAAGACAGGGTAAGTTACAGATAGTGTTCATCGTTTGGGTCAGTGGTAAATTTGAAGTTTGTTTTCTTAAGGGAAAAAAAATTACATACACCAAATTAATGATGGCCCAAATGACTGACTGACTACCTGGAAGGGGAAAGACGGAAGAGCACTTCGGAAAGAACGTCTCAACCTTTCTTGTCATTTGCTCTGCATTGTGCTCCTCAGAACAGACACGCCACACCTGAGCTAAGGATTGTTTCCTGATCATGAGTTCCAGGGTCGCACCTTTGTTTTAGGAGTTGGAAGACCAACGTGAGTAATGGCAGAACGTCTCTTAACTAGAGTGGTGTGTCTAAAGGTATTCACAGCGGTAATAGAAAAAGATGAAGTCTGTTCAGATGGTCAGCTGTGTCCTAGTGACAAATATGGGGTTAAAATGAAGTTATTACCTTGACTAAAGCATTTACAAAAAACTGATAATAAATATGACACAGATATGATAATGAGGAAGTGGTTCCAGATATATATTGGGGCAATCAAGGCCCTTTTGAGTTTTTGTCAATCATACAGTTTTATAATTATGATTCGTGGATTAATGAAAAAATAAACAATGGAGAAATGAATGAAGAGAAAGCAGTCTTTCTGGATCAATGATGATAACTGCCAGCGTATGAATCACCGATGATGAATGATACGTGTCTGGAACTCTGAGGTCCAACACAGAAGAGGTGTGGTCTTTCTCTTCATGCATTTCCATTCTTGATTGTAGTTGCATCAGTGAAAAAAGCGAGCTGTGAAATGTTTTTAAAAAGTGAAATGTAGTTTTAAGAATACGTGGGGAGGCAAGAAGTAGGAGTAATATAATTTGAAAATACTGAAGTCCAAAGAGTGGTAAATGGTACATGACTGTCTCCTCTTGGGCTTGGATGATATAGACAGGACAAATGATAGGCAATGTTGACGAAGTTCAAAGTGGTTTGTTTTTATAAAAGATATCGATATGAATATTTTCCAGTATCGACTTCATAAATTCCTGACTAAACGATAGATGTAAAGCAAGGGTCAATGGAATAATGTCTCACTTTTTTTCTCATGTTCTCTGCTTGGTACTTTTCAGAACAGATGCTCTAGCTGATTTCACTTCTGCCCTGATTGAGATTTTTATGTTGCCTGTGTCTTAGAGTAAAGCAGGGTGAGTAAAAATTAGAGATTTTGTCTTGGTTTGGGTCATTTGTTTAAGGGTATTCACAGTATTATTGAAAATTAATAGATGTAATCAAAAAGTAAATTATGACCATTAATAAATATGAGACATATTGATTAATTGGTAATGGGTAACACTGAGCTTGATTAGTGAGAGACATGTAATCTATGTTGGTAATTGTTCTATAGATAGACATTAGGAATATTCAAGTTGTTGATTCTTTAGTTTTTGTTAATCAGGTATTTTACTGTAATCAATGAATTAATGATTGAATTGCTACCAGTATAGAAATGAATAAAGAAAAATTGGTGTTTTATGTACTTATGATAATGACTGGTGGCAGGTGAGTTAGGGATGATGAATAGTATTTATCTAGAATGCTAAGGTCTAATTAAATACATAGTCTTTCTCTCTGTTTATTTGATCCTATGGACATATGTTTGGAAAGCACAAAGATAATGGTTTTCCTGGGTTCATAGATTTAGATTTATTATTACAAATGGGTCAAGGATAGAACCTTTGAAGCCTATGAATACCAGATAAATGCAAAAGCGTGACGCATTGTTCAACAATGAAGACCTGTGTTTAGGCAAGAAATATTAATAAAAATTGCGAACACTTGACACCCATTAAGAATTAAATGGATCAAGAGTGTCACTTCTATAGCTAACGATCATTTAGACATGAACAGTTAAGAGTCAGTTTTATTGTTCTGGGTCAATCTTAAGTCTGAGGATTTTTGTGAGCATGTTGTTAAAACAAAAAAAAAATCAATGTTATGAAATATTCATAGATATCTAAGTGGCCAAGTAAATGAAACGTGGAAAACAAGAATCAATGGAAATAAAAGTTTTATTTCTTTTTTTTTTATCATCAACTGTGCTTTTCATGTCTCAAAATGGACACATTTGAGCTGATTTAAACAATATTCCATGGTAGCGGGCTCTGGGTAAGAAGCACTGAGAACCATGTGAGTAATATCCAGTTTCTTGCCTTGGTTTCAGTGATTACGTTATTCAGCATATTCATTATATTATTTGAGAGTTCCATGTAGTAGAATCACAGAGGGCCAACAATAGCTCAGTGATAAATACTAATTTTATCAAATGTTATATTGATCAGTGCGTAAATGAATAACACCATAATTTTACAAGAGATATATTGATATATGGGGCACAAACTCTGAATCTCGGAACACTGAAAAGATAAAATAATGTAATAAAAAATAAATATAAAGATTGTGTAGGAAAAAAGAGATATTGATGTGAGAATAATTCTATTTACAGATTAAGGATATCATGAATTTTCTTGGGCTTTTGTGAATGATAGATTAGTGATTCAACCAATTGGTCAATAAACAATGTAGAATTTAATGGAAGAAAAGAGGGACAATACTGGACCGATGATGACCGCTGGTGGCGTATGAGTCGTGTACGATGAATACGTGTCTGAAACTCTGAGGTCCAACAGAAATGGAATCTGGTTTATTGTCATGTTTGAGGTGATTCTATAGACAGATACCAAAAATATACGAGGATATTGGCTTTGGTCCTTATTATGTTCATGCATTTTCTTTTGATTTTTATAATTGGATCAATGAAACAGTCAATAAACAAACATATAAATAAATAATGATTAAAGCAGTGAAATCTTGCCCAATTATAAGGAATGGTTAGGTAAGGAATAGTATTAGTGTGTATTTAAAATACTGATGTAGATCTATAAGGGAATATATGGTACAGGACTTGTTCTTTGAGGATGATATAATTATTGATAAGTAATAATCAGTAGTCATATTCTTTATCAGCTAGATTTGCTCATTTACTTATGAGAAAATAAAATGTGCACTATTGTTATTCACTACTTAATAAGTGACTAAATTAAAGATGGGATGCAAGGACCAGTAAACATAATATCTGAATCCTTTTCTTAACTTACTGTAGTGTGTACTCTTCAGAATGGACACACTTGAGCTAATTTTAACATCCTCCATGATCCTGAATTCTGTGGTTACCTCTAGAACAGAAGGATGGAGATTAATGTAAGTAACAGTTGAATTATTTTCATTATTATAAGTTGTTTTTTTAATTCACCATATTATTAAAAATCTACAATGTATAATGAAAAGAGGCACTGTACTTCACTGATAAATATGGGGTATATAAACTGTTATAATGATTACTCCATGCGTGGGAGACTGAGGATAATTAATTAAAGAGATATACTGATGTGAGAATTATCTAGGTAGAGATAGGGACATATCAGTTCTTCCTCAGTTTTTGTGAATTGCAGCATTTAAAAGTATTAGTGAATTAATGATTTACTCAATAAACAATTAGAAATGAATAAAGAAAAAGAGGGACAGCATTGAATCGATGATGACCACTGGTGTCATATGAGTCATACATGATGACTCTGTGTCTGCAACTCTGAGGTCCAACAGAAGAGAAATCCAGTTCATTCCCATTGTTTGAAGAGATCCTGTGTGGACAGATGTCCAGAATATATAAGAATCTTGTTTTTGGTGTTAGTGTTCATGCATTTTCTTTTGATTTTTATAATTGGGTCAATTAAATAATCAATGAACATAAATAAAGAGGAATATAATGAAGCATTGTCCAATTATGTGGTTATGCAAGAAATATGTGATGATGCAAGAATTACTATTAACATTCTATGAAAACTGACGTTTAATTAGAAGTAAGAGCTACGTGTCTATTGCATGTATGGCTAAGGATGCTATGGATAGTGTAAGTCATGGGCAGTGTTCAGATTCTGGGTCATCGGTAAGTCAAAGTGGTTCATTTCCTTCAGAGAAAAAATTTTGACACTAAATTAATAGTTGACCAACAATGGATTTAATGAAAGGTTAAGAGCAAGGACCAGTAGAGAATGTCTTGACTATTTTTTATGATATACTCTGCTTTATACGCCTCAGGATGGACACTTTAGATCTGCTTTAAGGATTCTCCCCTGATCAAGAGCCCCAGGGTTGGATTTTTGTACTGGGGAGATAGGAGAGAAATGTGAGTGATGAGTTCTTGTCTTGTTTCTGGTATTTTTCTAAGTATATTCGTTGTGTTAATACAAAATATGACTTGTAATCAAAGAAGACCAGCTGTGTCCTAGTAACAAATACAGGATTAAAATGAAGCATTATAGGGCACCTGGCTGGCTCAGTGGGTCAAAGCCTCTGCCTTCGGCTCAGGTCATGATCTCAGCGTCCTGGGATCGAGGTTCGCGTCAGGCTCTCTGCTCAGCAGGGAGCCTGCTTCCTCCTCTCCCCCTGCCTGCCTCTCTGCCTACTTGTCATCTCTCTCTCTGTCAAATAAATAAATAAAATCTTTAAAAAAAATGAAGCATTACATTGATTAAAGCATTTATGAAAAGTAAGATAACTGATGAGAGATATAGTGATGTGTGAGTGATTCTAGATATATAGTATGGATAAGAGTTCCTTCTTCATGTTTTGTGAATCATATAGTTTTAAATAGTAATTAGTGAATTACTGAATTAATCAAGAAACAGCCTAGAAATGAAGAAGAGAAAGCAGTCTTTCTGGATCAGTGATGATAACTGCCAGCGTATGAATCACCGATGATAAATGATACGTGTCTGGAACTCTGAGGTCCAACACAGAAGAGGTGTGGTCTTTCTCTTCATGCATTTCCATTCTTGATTATAATCCAATCAATGAAATATTAATACGTGGGGAGACAAGAAGTACCAGTACTATAATTTTAAAACACAAAGTCCAAACAGAAATAAATGGTACATGACTGTGTCCCCCTTTTTGGCTCAGATGATATAGACAGGATAGATTACAGACAGTTTTTTTTTATTCTGGGTCACTGGGAAGTTCAAAGTAGTTCATTTTTGTAAAAGACAGTGAAATAAATATTCTCCAGTAATGATTTCCTAAATGCCTGACTAAATGAAAGAATTAAAATAAGAATCAGTGGAAGAATGTCTCTCTCTCTCTTTTTTTTTTTAATCATCTGCTCTGCCCCATACTCCTCAGAATGGACACACTCCAGCTGGTGGTAGCATTATTCCAAGGTCGTGAGCCCTCTGCTTGCCTCTGTGTTGGAGGAACATGGAGACCACGTGAGTAAGACTAAAAGGTTTTGCCTTGGTTTATTTAGGGCTATTCAGTGTATTTATTCAAAAGTATTAAATAGAATCAGAGAAGGCAAAATATAACAATGTTTAATACTGGATTGATATGAAGCAGTATGTTTATAATCCATAAATGTAACACTACAGTCAGTTAATGGAAGAGATTTAGTCTCTGTGATTTTAGAGAGACAAATGTTAGGAATGTTGAAGGACCATATTCTTACATTTTAATTTATGTGTATTTTTTGACTAGTGAATTAATAAATAATTGCTTATGAGAAGGGAAAGAAAGAGTCTTGGACCAAGGATGATAGCTGGTGGCAAATGCAAATATGTCTGGAACTCAGATCTGATACAAAAGTCATCTAGTTAGTTTCTTCTCTGCTTGGGGGTCTGATATACAGAAGTCGGTAATAAATAAGGATTTTGTTGATGTTTGTGTTTATGAATTTTAGTAATTAATTTATAAAACTATTAGTGGCAGGATGAATAAACAAATGTATTGATGAATAAAGGTGAGGAGGTTGAAGCTTTGTTTTTTGGTAAATATATAACAGAGTAAATATTAATATTCATTAGAATGGACATAAAAGGACCAAGTGTATTACATCTTTGACTAAGGTTGACATAAACAATGAAAATGCTGCTGTCAGTTATTTATTGTCTGATTTAGTTCCAAGCTGAAGTTTATTTTTAAGGTAAAAAATAAATATATCCATTACGTTATAAATGCTTAAATGATTATATAAATGAATAGCGGGATGCATGGGTCAGTGGAGAGAAAGCTTCAATTTCTTCATCTCTTCTCTGTTTTGTCCTCTTTCGAATAGATGCTTGAGCTGATTTCGTCTTCCGTTGGGATCAGGATTGTCGTGTGACATTCCTTTTGTGTTACAAGATGGAACAAGGAGAATAATGGTCAGAAATTTTGTTTTTGTTTGGGTCATTTGTGTTCATGATATTATTATTAAAAAGTAATAGGTATAATGAAAAGGCTCACTATGGCTGACTGACAAATATGATACAAAACATTGTGTTTATTAATTTACTATGTAGCATTGAGTCTGAGTAATCAAAGAAATATGACCTATGTTGGCAATTATTTTATATTAAAAATTAAGGGCATTCAAGCGTCTTATTCTTCAGTTTGTATAAATTATACTCATTTTAATATTTTCAACGAATTATTTAATCTATACAAATATGGAAAGAAATTAAGAAAAAGTGGGCCTCTAATGGACCAGTGATGACCACCGGTGATGAGTGATTCGCGCGGGTCATGAGCGTTTTGCATCTGGGTATCTGAGGTCCAACATAATAAAGCCTACTCTTTCTGTTCTATTTGATCCTGTACATGGATATTAGGAATGTACGAAGATCATATTCTTATTCTGAGTTTATAGATTTAGATTTGCTATAGTTAGTAGATCAATGATAGAACCATTAAGGAAATATACATAATAGGTAAAGAAGAGGAGAGGGATTATCCAACTATGAACTGTGACTTTCTGGTGATGCAAGAAATAATAAAACTGAAAATATTTATGTTCATTAAGAAGTAAGTGGAGAAAGGGCATTACTTCCTTAGCTAAGAGCTATACTGCTAAGAGTCTTGTCTCTCTGAGTCAATGTCAAGTTTGAGGTTGTTCCTTTTATTACGAGGAAAATATATTTGTACCATAAAATAACTGAGTAAATGAAATATGGAAAGCAAGGATCATTGGAGATAAGGTCTTAACTTTCTTTTTTTCTCGTTGACTGTGCTTTGTACTTCTCTGAACAGACACCGTAAGCTGATTAAGCGTTGTTTTATGGTGGTGAGCTCCATGATTACATCTGTATGTTAGAAGCACAGAGACCCATGTGAGTAATTGTCAAGTTCTTGTCTTGATTTCTGCTATATATATTTTTTTAAGGATATTTGGTGTATTTTTTTTAAGATTTTATTTATTTATTTGACAGAGAGAAACACAGCTAGAGAGAGAACAAGCAGGGGGAGTGAGTGAGGGAGAAGCAAGCCTCCTGCTGAGCAGGGAGCCTGATGTGGGACTCGATCCCAGGTCTCCGGGATCATGACCTGAGCCAAAGGCAGTTGCTTAACCAACTGAGCCACCCAGGCACCCCTATTTGGTGTATTTTTTAAAGTGCCATAGTCAGATGTAGCCAACTGTAGCTTATTGACAACTATTGAATTCCTGTGAAATAGTGTATTGATTATTTCATGCATGAAATAGGAGATAATTTTTTTTCACATTTTCATTTTTTAAAGAATTTTTTTGGTTTTTAAAATTATATCACAGATGAAATTTAAGATAATGAAAGAGATATACTGATGTGAGAACATTTTATATACAGGTTAGGGGTATTGTGACTCTTGTGTTATTCTGAGTAAGAGTTTTTTAAATTATTGTTAGTTTTTAATGAGCTAGTCAATAAATAATGTAGAATTGAATGGAGGAAAAGAGGGACAACATTGGATCAGTGATGACCACTGGTGGCGTATGAGTCATACATGAAGAATACTGTCTGGAATTCTGAGGGCCAACACACCAAAAAATGTAGCCCATACGCATCGTTTGATGGGAGCTTATACACAGATATCAGGAATATATGAAGATCTTATTTTTAGTTGTGTTCATGCATTTTTATTACTGTATTTGGATAAATGATTTATAAATAGATCTATCATCTGTAATCCTTTTTGGGGGTCTTTTATGTTGACACATTCTATTTTTTAAATTAGATCAATGAAATAATAAATAGGTAAGTATGAAGTGGAATATTATCCAATTACAAAATATGTGATTAGACAAGAAATATTGTTAATGTATTTTGAAAACAAATATCTATTAGGAAATATTGTGTATAATGGTGTTATTCTTCGAGTAACCATCAGCATTCATGCTGACTGCTACAAGATTGATACTGTTTATTTTCTTAAGAAAAATAAAATAGGGGGCGCCTGGGTGGCTCAGTGTTAAGCATCTGCCTCTGGCTCAGGTCATGATCCTGGAGTCCTGGGATTGAGCCTCACATTAGGCTCCCTGCTTGGTGGGAAGCCTGTTCCTCCCTCTCTCAGTCCCCTTGCTTGTGTTCCCTCTCTAGCTGTGTTTCTGTCTGTCAAATAAATAAATAAAATCTTTAAGGAGAAAAAAAAAGAAAAGAAAAAGAAAATAGATGTTATCCCAAATCATTGCTTCCCCCCCCCCCAAAATCACTGCTTATTAATCATGGAGCGAATGAATGGTGGAATGCGGGGACCGCTGATCATAAGGTCTCAATTTTTTAATCTTCTGCTCTGTCTTATATTCCTTAGAATGGTCTCCCTTGGCTGATTCAGACAACCACCATAGTCACGAGCTCTCTGGTTGCATCTCTGTATGAGGAGCACAGAAAACGATGTGGGTAATAGAATTCTTGCCTTGATTTTGTGATCTTTCAAAAAAAATTTTATCTGCATGATTAATAATGTGATAGGAAGTTAGAGATCATAACCATAGCCAGATAGTAAATTTGAGGCTGATATGATGCATTATATTAATTAATCTATATAGGTAATATTTTGGTTAATTAAGGAAAGATATTGTCAGCAGGAAGTAATTCTAAAGCCAAGTGTTGGAGGTATTTCAGGCTCCTGTTTCAAGTTTTTGTGGTATCTGAGCATTTATTTTATTGTTATTAGCTAATTGATGAATTAATTCAATAAAAACATGTAGACATTAATGACTATAATGAGTCCCAAATGCAGCTGCTCATGTATGAATCTGGAACTCTGAGGCAAACTCGGAAATTAATTAGTCTCTTCCCTCTTTGAGGAATTGTTCCAGTGAATAAATGTCTGGAATGTACAAAGATCACGTTCTCATAGTGATTTTGTGGGCATAGGTTCGTTGTAATTAATGGACTTTTAGACAAATACAAAGAAATATGTAAAGAACAAGAGGGCAAAATATTGTCTATTAAACTTTGTGGTGAAGCAAGATATATTAGTAATAAGCATTGAAAACAGTGATGCCCGTTAAGAGATAAATGGATAAAGTTCTCACCTCTTTGAGATCATATATATACTCTGATAAGGAAGAGTGAATTTTATTCTTTTTGGCAGTGAAATTGCGTTTTTCCTTTTGTAAGATAATATACACATATTGAAAATCATAAATCCCGATGACACAAAATGTGGGGAGTGGGCAGCAATGGCAGTTGGGTCTCGGTTTTTTTCTATCATTTGCTCTGCTCTGTGATCCTCAGAGTAGATGCCATGGAGCTGATGAAAGCATCTTCCATGGTCATGAGCTCCTGGTTGCCCTCTATATAAGAAGAGGACAGAGGTTAATGTGAGTAATCGTTAAAATTCTTTTCTTGGTTTCCATGTGGTTTTTTTTTTAAGTTGCCTCCATGCCCAATGTGGAACCTGATGTGGGGCTTGAACTCACAACCCTGAGGGCAAGACCTGAGCCAAGATCAAGAGTTGGACACTTAACTGACTGAGCTGCTCAGGCACCCCTCCTGGTAGTTTTTTAAAGGCAGTTCACTGTATGATTAAAAAGTGTGAAATACAATTTAAAAAGGCAACTGTATCTCAGTGATAAATATGGAATATGTGAAACTGATTAATCCATGTGTAGGAAACTGAAAATAATAAGAGATGCATTGATATGAGAGTAATCTCTGTACAGATTAGGGATACAAAGACTCTTCTAGGGTTTTGTTTATCATAGTATTCAGAGATTATTATTAATGAATTAATGTTTTAATCAATAAATAGAAATGAATGAAGAAAAAGAAGTGATGACCACTGGTGGCGTACGAGTTGAATGCGATGAGTACGTGTCTGGAACTCTTAAGGTCCAACACCAGAGAGATGTATCGGTCTTTCTCTTCATGCATTTATAGTCTTTGTTAAAATTGAATTATTGAATACAACTGTGGAAATATGTATTTCAGAAAGCTGAATTGTAGAAGCCTTGTCCAATTTAAAAAACATGGTGGGAGACAAGAAATACTATGAATATATTTTGAAAATATTGAAGTCCAAAGAGAAATAAATGGTACCTGAATGTAACGCCTCTGAAGGACAAATTATAGGCAATATTTATGATGCGTGGGGCAGTGCTAAGTTCAAAGTAGGTTCGTTCTCTTAAGAGAAAAATGAAACAGACTCAAATAATGATTCCATAAATGCCCGACTAAATGAAAGATGTAAATCAAGGGTAAGTGGAAGAATGTCTCTCTCCCTTTTTAATCATCTGCTCTGCTCTGCACTCCTCAGAATGCACACACTCCAGCTGATTGTAACATTCTTCCAAGGTCAGGAACCCTCTGGGTGCATCAGTGTTTTAGGAGCATGGAGACCATGTGAGTAATAGTCCAAGTTCGTGTCTTGGCTTGAGTGGTTTGTTTCAGGCTATTTACTGTATTATATAGTAACAGAAGTACTGTTAAAAATATTATCAAGGGAGATAAAATATGCCAATGTTATTATTAGGTTGATATGAAGCATTGTTTTATTTATCCATTTTATTTATTTTATATATTTCATTTTATTTACATATTTATGTATTTGTATAGCATTTTATATATTTTGTATTATATTATAACTATTTAAAAATACTTAATATTTCATTTACATATTTTATGTATTTATATAGTTTTATGTTCTTTTAGATACTTATATACATTTTATTATATATTCATAATATATAAAATTTTTATTTATATATAAAATATATATTATACAAATAAAGATAAAAATAAATATTTAAATCCTGAGCCTATGAAATACAAAGCAAGGACCAATGGCAATTCGATCTCATATTTGTAGATCACTTGCTCTGCCCTTTCCTCCTCAGAATGGATGCTCCTGGGCTGATTTTGTACCTACATAGGCGTGTGCTTTGTGGTTCCCTCCATGTAATGGGAGGGTGCAGATTAATGTGTGTAACAGTTGAAGTTCTTTTCTAGGTTAAGTTTTTTTTTTTTTTTTTTTTTTTTAAGTAATTCACTATAGGGGCATCTGGGTGGCTCAGTCATTAAGCATCTGCCTTCGGTTCAGATCGTAATCCCAAGGTCCCGGGATCAAGCCCCGCATCGGGCTCCCTGCTCAGTGGGAAGCCTGCTTTTCCCTCTCCCACTCCTCCTGCTTGTGTTCCCTCTATTGCTGTCACTGTCAAATAAATAAATAAAATCTGAAAAAAGAAATAAGGTAATTCACTGTATTATTTAAAAATACAAAATGTACTTGAAGGCAGTGTATCTCGGTGATAAATGTAAGATATATGAAAATTATATTAATTAATCCACGTGTGGAAAACTGAGAATAATTAATGAAAGAGACACATTGATCTGAGAATAATCTATGCGCAGATCAGGAAGGCAATAACTCTTCTTGGGTTTTGGTGAATCATAGTGTTTAGAAGTTATTAGCAGTGAATTAATAATTTAATAATCAAATAAAAAGAAATGAGTGAAGGAAAAGAGGGAGGATTTTGGATTGGTGATGACCACTGGTGGCGTATGAGTCGTGTACAGTGAATACATGTCTGGAACTCTGAGGTCTGACACTGTTGGATTCTGGTCCATTGCCCCCATTTCAAGTGATCCTTTAGACACACGTCAGGAATATATAAGGATCTTTTTTTGGCCTTTACGTTCATGCATTTCTATTATTATTATAATTAGTTCAATGAAATAATATATAGAGAAAGATGAAGTTAGTGAAACGTCCAATTATTAAAATACATGGTTAGGTAGGAAATACTATTACTATAAAAAGTACCCTTTTTTAAAAGATTTTGTTTACTTATTTGACAGAGAGAAACATAGCTATAGAGGGAACAAAATCAGGGGGAGTGAGAGAGGGTGAAGCAGGCTTCCTGCTAAGCAGGGCGCCTGATGCGGGGCTCGGTCCCGGAACTCCGGGATCAGGACCTGAGCCGAAGGTAGATGCTTAATGACTGAGCCACCCAGGTGCCCCTAAATACCTATTTTGAAAGATACATATGCATCTGTTCTTTGACTAAAGATGATATAGTTATTCATAAGTAATAGTAAATATTCATGTTTTCTGTCAAGAACAAGGTCAATATTGTTCATTCACTTAAGAAAAATAATATATATATTATCCCAAACTACTGCCTACCTAATTGAAAGGTGGAATACAGGGATGAATGAACATAAGGTCTCAATCATTTTATATCTGCTCTGTCTGTGCTCCTTAGAATGGTCACCCTCAGCTGATTGAAGCAATCCATTATGGTCATGAGCTCTGCGGTTGAATCTGTGTCTGAAGAGCACGGAGCACAATGTAATAGTCAAAGCTCTTTTCTTGGTTTTGTAGTTGTACAAAAAGTTTTTTGCTGCATTATTAAAAAGTGTGAAATATGACCAGTGATCAGCAAAACATACTTAAAAAGAAATACAATGTTAATATGAAGCATTGCGTTAAATAATCTTGGTAGGAAATTTTTTATCAACTGTACTTCAGTAAAAAAAGTCAGTGGTAGGATAAATAAAATGTAAATGGATAAATCTGAAGAGGGTAAATCACTTTATTGTTAAGATATATAATAAGGAAATATAATTGGAATGGAAAATAAAGTAATCAAGTGTGTATGTCTTGAGTGACAATGATAGACAGTGATAAGTAATAGGTATTGATCGAGTCCATTAAAACTCTGACATTTAAGTTATTAAGAGAAAAACAAATATTACTACTAATACACATCCAGATGACTATGCAAATGAATAATGGAAACTGTCAATCAATGGAGAGAATGTCTCCACATTTTTCTGCTTAGTGCTCTTCAGGATGGATGCTGGAACTGATTTCAGCTTTGGCCCCATTAAATAATCATGGTGCCACGGTATGGACAATGGCCAGAGGGAATAATGGTCAAAGTTGTTGTCTTGGATTGGGTCATTTGTTTAAGGGTATTTATGGTATTATTGAAATTATTCAATTAATTTCAAATTTACCATGACCTAATGATAAATAT
This sequence comes from Spilogale gracilis, assembly GCA_004023965.1. Taxonomy (NCBI): domain Eukaryota; kingdom Metazoa; phylum Chordata; class Mammalia; order Carnivora; family Mephitidae; genus Spilogale; species Spilogale gracilis. The sequence goes on along the minus strand of PITA01002238.1, from coordinate 81,574 downwards.
GACATGAAACATTATGTTGATTAATTTATAATGTGCACGACTGAGGTCTATTAATGAAAGATAGCGTCTGTGTGAGAAATGATCCTGTAAAGTGATGTTAGGGATATTCAAGAACCTGTTCCTGAGTTTTTTATGAAGCAATATTATTATTGTTATTTATGAATTCATAATTTAATTGATACTAATGTAGAAACAAAGAAAAACAGACTCAGTCATGGACCAACAATGAGGACTGGAAGCATAGGAATCAAGGATGGAGAAAATATGTCTGAAACTCTGAGGTCCTGTGGGGGACATGATCACTCTATTTCTTCCATTGAAATTGCTTTCATGAGACATTCTTGTATTAATTTCATAGACATAGGTTAGCTATTATTAATGGAATAATGATAGAAGTGTTTAAAGAAATACAAATAAATTTATTAAGAAGAAGAAGGTGAGGCATGGTCCAATTATGAATGTATGTGGTGAGGCAAAAGATATCATTAATAACTTTAAAACCATTGATACCCATTAAGAAATCAATAGATCAAGTGGCTAAGGATCCATGTAGGCACATGATGAGAAAGAGTGAATTTTATTTTTCTGGATCAGTCTCTAGATTGAGTTTTTTCCTTTTGCTAAGATAAAAAATACATATTAAGAAAAAGTAATAAATACCTAATTAATGGAATTCAGAAAGCAAAGCTCAATGGCAGTTAGGTCTCATTTCCTTTTTCTTTTTCATCATCTATTCTACTCTGTATTCCTCAGAATGATGCACTTGAGCTGAATTAGGATCTTCCATGGTTAAGAGCTCTGTGGTTGCTTCTATGTAATAAGAGGACAGAAATTAATGTGAGTAGCAGTTGAGATTATTTTCTTGGTTTCAGCGTTGTTGTATTTTAAGATTATGTGTCAAAAAGTGCAAAGTACATCTAAAGAATGTAACTATATCTCAGTGGTCAATATGGGATATAGTTGACCTTATTTTGATTAATCCATACAAGAAAAACAGGTTGTAATGCTACCTATACAGACCTAAAGATTCTACTTGAGTTTTTATGAATGATAGCATTTAAAATTGTTATTAGTGAAAAAATTCTATATAATCAATAAACCCATAGAACTAAATGAAGAAGAAGAGGGACAATATTGGATCGATGATGACCACTGATGGCGTATGAGTCAGATATGATGACTACGTGTCTGGAACTCTGAGGTCCAACATGAAAGAAATCTAGTTCATTACATCTGTTTGAATTGATTCTTTAAGCTGTACATGAGGAATGTACAAAAAGAAATAATATTATTATAATTTGGAATGGACAGTAAGTGGACCATTTTGTCAAGTGTGTTTTGTCTTTGGTGAAAGGATGGTCATAGAACAGTGTAAGTAACGGTTACTGTTAGTTTCAAGTTTGACTTTCGATATATTAAGAAAAGTATATTAATGTAATAAATACATGAATGACTGTGTAAATGGATGGCATAATCTATGGACCCAATAGATAAATGTCTTAATTTTTTATCATCTGTTCTGCTCTTTACTCTCAGAATGGATACACGTGAACTTATTTAAGGATTCACCTACAATCAGTGATCTTCATGTTTGTATCCACATGTTAGGGGCGTGGAGAGAAATGTGAGTAATAGTCAAAATTCTTGTTTTGGTTTGAGTGGTTCGAAGAAGGCCACCCATGCCAGTGTTCAATATCAGATGGATATGCAGCACTAAGATAATTAACAAACACTAAGTTCACTTAATGAAAATGATTTAGTCTGTTTATATGATATTATAGAAGAATTTTAGGGATAGTGAAGGATCTTATTTCCTGGTGTGGTTTACATATATTTTTCTTTACTAATGAATTAGTCAGTAAAGAGATGTAAGAGGAGAATGAGCAGAAAGACAGCCAGTCCTGGACCAGTGATGATGACTGGTGGTCCATCATGGATGATGAAGGGCTAATACAAAAGGAATCTGGTCTATTCCCCATATTTTAAGTCAAACTGTAGGCAGATTTCAGGATTATTCAGTGAGTTTTTTTCCCTTGGTCTTTGTGTTCATGAATTATAAAAATATAATTATGATAGAATCAATGGCAGAATAAATTAGCAAAAGCATAAATGAATAAAGATGAAGAGGGTGAAGCATTGTTCATTACTAAAATATATAGTCAGGAAAATGAATATTAATATTCACTGGAGTGGATAATAAATGGACCAAGTGTATTACATCTTTGAGTAAGGGGGACATGGAAAGTGATAGGAAGTAGTCAGAATCGCCCTGAGTCAGTTGAGAGTTTGATGTTTATTGTATTGAGAGAAAGATAAATAAATTTTACTATAAATTAATAAATACCTAAATGACTAGGTACATTAAGTATGGAAATTATAGATCAGTAGAAAGAATGTCTCAATCTTTTTATCATCCTTTCTCCTTGATACTCTTCAAAAACAACAAGTATCAACAAGCATCAAAACTGTATATTATCTGTTTTCAGAAAGACACCAAGTCAAACTTCTTGCCTTGGTTTTGGTCATTTGTGTGAGGCAAAAAGTTATCTATGGCCCATTGATTAAGTGATATGAAATATTGATTAACAATGTGCAATGTTGAAGTTACTTAATGAAAAAGATGTGGTGTAGTGAGAAAGATTTCTATTGACAGATGTTAGGGATGGGATTCAGGGATCTTGTTCTTGTCTTTTCTTGACTCATGTATATTTTATTATTATCAGTGAATTAATGATTTGATACAAATTTAGAAATGAATGAAGAAAAAAAGGAGGCCTCACCTGGCCCGTTGATGATGACGGGTGGCTTATGAGTCAGGGACAGTGAATAAAATGTATCTGGAATTCTGAAGTCCAATATAAAATGTAAGTAGTCTATTTTTCTCTTCTGTTGGAGATTATCCTATAAACAGGGGTCAGAAATGTACAAATGTCACAGTCTTATTTTAGGTTCATAGAATTGGTTTACTATTTATGGATCATTGACAGACTAATTAAAAATAAAAATATAGAGATCAAAAAGAAGATGATAAAGCATTGTCCAATTATGAAGTTATGTGGTAAGGCAGAAAATATTATTAATAAAAATTGAAAACACCTATACCCAGTAAGGCATAAATAGAACAAGAATTTTACCTCTTTAGTTTAGGATCATATAGACACTGATATGTGAAAGTCAAGTTTGGTTGTACTGGATCATTTCCAAATCAGAGGTTCTTCTGGTTAAGAGCAAAATATATATGCATTATGAAAAATTAATAAATACCTTAGTAATTGAGTCAATACAATGTAGAAAACAAGAGTCATGGAGGATATGGTCTCAATTTTTAAAAGCTCACTTGCTTTGTAGTTTTTTTTTTTTTAAGATTTTATTTATTTATTTGACAGAGAGAGACACAGCAAGAGAGGGAACACAAGCAGGGGGAGTGAGAGAGGGAGAAGCAGGCTTCCCGCCGAGCAGGGAGCCCCATGTGGGACTCGATCCCAGATCTCTGGGGTCATGACCTGAGCCGAAGGCAGTTGCTTAACCAACTGAGCCACCCAGGCGCCCCTAAATGCATTTCTTTATTAATGAGTTAATAAAGAAATGTAGATGAGAATGGAGATGGGCCATCATGGTCCAGTGATGATAACTGGTGGCTTTTGAATCCTATGCAATGAAAACCTCATGTCTAGAACCCTGAAGTCTAACACAAAAAGACTAATCCACTCACCATATTTCAAGACTGTAGATAGATTTCAGCACTCCACAGTGACCTTTTTCTTGGTCTCTGTGTTCATGAATTTTAAAAATACGATTATAAAGGAATCAATGGCAAGAATAAATTAGCAAATACATAAATGAATAAAGATGAAGAGGGCGAAACATTGTTCATTACTAAAATATATAGTCAGGAAAATGAATATTAATATTCACTGGAGTGGATAATAAATGGACCAAGTGTATTACATCTTTGAGTAAGGGGGACATGGAAAGTGATAGGAAGTCATCAGTATCGCCTGAGTCAGTTGAGAGTTTGATGTTTATTGTACTGAAAGGGAAATAAATATAAATACTTACATAAATTAAATAAAAATAAATATTGCTGAACATTTATAAACACTTAAATGACAGAAGATGAAAACTATAGGTCAGTGGGGAGAATGTCTCATTTTTTTTTTAATCATTGTGTCTTCTTGGTACTCTTCAGAATTGATGCACTGAGCTGATTTTAGCTTTTGCCATAGTTAAGATTATGTTATCTCTGTGCCAGGAAAGAGAACAAAGTATTAGTCAAAGATCTTAGCTTGGTTTTAATCATTGGTTTAAGAGTATCACCAGCATTGTTAAAAAGTATTGAACAGAATAAAAAGGTTATCCATGGCACAAAAATAGATAATATAAGAAATATTCTGATGATTAATCAAAAAAATGGAAAAACTATTGTATATGGGAAAGCATTAAGGATATTCAGGGATCTTGTGCTCATCTTTTCTTGAATAAATGTGTCTTTTGTTAATATCTATGAATTAATGATTTAATTGAGGACAGATGTAAAACACATGAAGAACGTGAGGGTCTAGAACGGACCAGTAATGGTGATTGTGGTGTGTGAGTGGTGGATAATGAGCGACACGTGTGAGGATCAACACACTACCTAGTCCATTTCCTGTTTGAAATGATTGATTACACACATGTTAGGAATATGCAGACTCCATGTTCTCATTTAGATTCATAGATTTAGATTCATTATTACTAATGAATCAATGTTAGAACCATCAAACAAAAACAAATAGATAAAGAAGAGGATGGAGTGCTTTTCAGTTACTAACCCAAGTGATCAGACAAAAAATACTATTAATAAAAATCAAATGGGCGCCTCGGTGGCTCCGAGGGTTAAAGCCTCTGCCTTCAGCTCAGGCCATGATCTTAGGATCCTGGGATCAAGGCCCGCATTGGGCTCCCTGCTCGGCGGGAAGCCTGCTTCTCCCTCTCTCACTCCCCCTGCTTGTGTTCCCTCTCTCGCTCTGTTTCTGTCTGTCAAATAAATAAAATCTTTAAAAAAAAATCAAAAACACTGATTGCTCATTAAGAAATAAATGGATTAAAAATGTTATCTCTTTGGTTTAAGATCACGTAGATGCTATTTAGTAGGAGTCAGTTTTATTGTTCTGGATCAGATCCAAGTTTGAGGTTGTTCTTTTTGTAAAGAGAAAAAACATTTATGGAAAATTAATAAATATATCAATGAGTAACAGAAATGTAGAAATCAAAGATTGATGAAGATAAGACCTGTGGTTTTTTTGTTTTGTTTGTTTTTGTTTTTAGTAATCACCTGTTCTCTCTACTCTCAGAGTGGATCCACTTGAGCTGATTTAATGCCTTCCATGGCCACAAGCTCTATGGTTGCCTATGTGTGCTGAGAACATGGAAACCAGTGTGAGTAGTAGTCACAGCCTTTGTCTTGGCTTGGGTGACTTGTTTAAGAGTATGCAGTGTATTGTTAAAAAGATGGCTGGTTGTACAGTTGTGGTAAATGTGAGACAAGATGGTACATTTTATTGATCATTAGAGATGTGTGAAGCTGAGGTTAAGGGAAGAGATTGATGGGAGAATTATTCCCTATACAGATCAGAGACATAAAAGCTCTTCTTGGGTTTTTGTGAATCCTCGTGATTATGAATTATTATTAGTGAATTGACAATCAAAAACAAATAGAAATGAATGAAGAAAAAGAGGGACAATACTGGATCCATGATGACCACTGGCGACGTATGAGTCGCGTACGATGAATATGTGTCTGGAACTCTGAGGTCTGACAGAAGAGAAATCTAGTCCATTCCCTTTGTTTAAAGCCATTCTACTACATACAGATTTTTTTTTTTTTTGGTCTTTGTGCTCATGGTTTTTCATTCTATTTTTATAATTGGATAGGTGAATTGAGGAAAAGAAAGAACGAGAAAAAGAAAGAGCAAAAGATAAGTGGAGGGAAGCATTGTCCAATTATAAAAATGCGTGATCAGGCAAGAACTGCTATGGATATATATCGAAAACACTGAAGTCCAACAGCATATGACTCTTACCTCTTAGGTTAGGGAGAAAAGAGACAATATAAATTATGGACAGTCTGTGTGTGTTTTGGGTCAGTGGCAACTTCAAAATTGTTTTCTTAAGAGAAAATGAAATAAATACACTTGAAATTAATGATTGCACAAATGACTGTCTGAATTAAAGATGAAAGGCAAGGATCAGTGGGGAGATGGCATAATTTTTTCTATCATCTGTTCTGCTCTGTACTCCTCAGAATGGCCGCACTTGAGCTGAAGTAAACGTCTTTTGTGGTCTTGAGTTCCTGGTTCCATCTATTTGTTAGGGGCGTGGAGACCACTGTGAGTAATGATCAATGTTCTTGTCTTGTTTTGGGTTCTTTAAGAGTATGCAATGCATAACATGGTTTGAAATCTAATCAAATAAGGCCAACTGTAGCCTAATGGCAAATACAGGGTAGATATGAAATCTTATATCAAGCCTTATATATGAAAACCTGAAGTTACTAATGAAAGAGATATATTGAAAGAGATAAATTGATATGACAATGATTCCATATACAGATTAGCGATATCAGGACTCTTCCTCAGTTTTTGTGAGTCATAGGGTTTAAAAGTGTAACTAATGAATTAATGAATTAATAAATATCATAGAAATGAATGAAGAGAAAGTGGGCTAATCTTGGATCAATGATGACGGCTGGTGGCGTATGAGTCATAAACGATGACTACTACGTGTCTGCAACTCTGAGGTCCAACCCCAAAGAAAACTAGTCCATTTTCTCTTTTTGAAATGATCCTATAAAACGGAGGTCAGAAATATGCAAGGATTTCATTTTGGTCTTTGTGTTCATGCATTTTCAAACTATTATTACAATCGGATCAATGAAAGAACATTGAAAATGTATAGGTAAATGTGCGTACAGTCAAGCATTGTCCAATTATAAAAATATATGGTAAGGCAAGAAATACTGTTAAAATATATTGAAAAATCTGATATTCACTAGGAAGTAGGTACTCTCTGACTAGGATGATATGGACAGCTTTACCAATAGCCAGTGCTCATGTTTTGTGCCAGTGGCAAGACCTATACTGTTAACTTAGGAGAAGATAAAACATGATCCCAAATAACTACCTAGATGACTAACTAAAAGCTGGAACGCAAGGGCCAATGCAGATAATGTCTTAACCTTTCTTTTTCTCTTCCTCTGCTCTGTAAGCCTTAGAGAGGGACACCCTTGAGTTGATGTAAGCATCCTCCAGAGCCGAGCTCCATGGTTACACCTCTGCTTTAGGAACATGGAAACCAACGTAAGTAATAGTCAAGGTTGTTGTCTTGGTTTCAGTGTTTGCTTTTTTTTTTTTTAAAGGCATTCACTTTTTTGAAGGTTAACCATCGCCCCGGCATAAGTATGGGGTTGATGTGAAACATTGATTTGATTAATTCTTCCATAAATCATTGAAGTAAAGTAATGAAAGAGGTGTGGTGCCATGAGTAATAATTCTATAGACAGATGTTAGATATATTTAAGGATCTTACTCTCATCTTTTAAGACTTCAAGTAGTTCTTTTATTATTATCGATGAATAAATAAAATTCACGTAGACACAAATTAAAATGAGGGCCAAGTCTGGATCAATGATGACCACTGGTGGCGGTATGAGTCATGGATAATGACTACTACATGTCTGGAACTCTGAGGTCCAACACTAACTCCATAGAAATCTAGCCTATTCCTCTGTTGGAAAAATCCTGTGGATAGATGTTAGAGATATGTAAAAATGTTTTGTTTTTAATTTTATGGCTCATAGATTATGATTATATTAATATAAAAGAATAAAAATATTTAAATGATTAAAGATGAACAGAATGAGGCATGTGCCAAATTATGAAAAGATGTGATGAAGAAATCAAGTCTATTAATAGAACCTGGAATGGATAATAAGTGGACCAAGGGTGTTCCCTTGGATTACGTAGCCATTGATAAGTAATAATCAGTGTTTTGTTCTGAATCAATGAACTGGAAGTTCAACATTTGTTTTAGTAAGAGAAAAGTAAGCGGATACCATAATGAATTAATAAATATTAAATGGCTGAGTAAATGAAAGGTGGGATACAAAGGCCCAATGGATAGAAGATCTCAAACTTTATTTTCTGCTTGCTCTTATACTCCTCAGAACGGGCACTGCCGCACCAATCTGGCATTCTGCCATGGCTTTGAACTCAGTGGTTGTCTTCGGAGCATGGTCCAGTGTGTGTGAGTAATAGTTGAAGTTCTTGTCTTGGTTTGGGCAATTTAAGAGCAGTGAATGCATTATTAGGAAGTAGGAAATAGGGGCACCTGGGTGGCTGAGTTGGTTAAGCGTCCAACTCTTGATTTTAGCTCAGGTCATGATTTCTGAGTCATGGGATTGAACCCTGAACTGGGCTATCTGCTCATCTGTGAGTCGCCTTGAAAATCTCTCCCTCTCCCTCTGCCCCTCCCCCCTTCTTATGCTCTCTTTAAAATAAGTAAATAAATCTTCATTCAAAAAAAGAAGTAGGAATTATAATCAGAGAAAGCCAGACATGATCCAGTAATAAACATGGGACTGATATGAAGCATTATGTTGTGATGTCCATACATGAACACTGAGACCAATTGAAGAAACAGACTTGATGTCTGTGGGGAATGATTTTATAGATGGATATTAAGAATGTCGAGGCTCTTATTCTGTTTTATTTTTCAGATTTATATATATTTCTTCATGACTAAGTAGTAAATGAATGAATGAATCAATGGGTAAAATATAAATAAAAAGAATTCACAAGAACTGGTTGCAGAATAGTATCAATAATACACTATTGTTTCAAGTATACATATACATATAAACATATATATTCATATATGTTTATAAATTCATAGAATATTTGAGGAAAGATATATAAAAATATTAACAGTGGTAAAAAAAAGAAAATTCACAAGCTTGGACCATTGACAAAAACCGGTAGTGTACGAGTCAAGCATGATGAATAGTATGTGTCTGGACATCTGTAGGCAAGTGTTAAGTCAGTATATTGTACACCTGAAACTAATATGACCCCATATGTTAACCAGTGGCAATTTAATTATATGAATTAATTTATTTTTAAAAGATTTATTTATTTGAGAGGGAGAGAGTGAGCGTGAGAGACAGCACAAGCAGGGGGAGTGGCAGACAGAAGGAGAGGTGAAAGCAGATTTCCCGCTGAGCAGGGAACTTGATGGCGGGGCTCAATCCCAGGACCCCGGGATCACGACCTGAGCTGAAGGCAGCCGCTTAACCGACTGAGCCACCCAGGCGCCCCTAACCAGTTGGAATTTAGACTAAAACTTAAAAAAATAAAAAAATTTAAAAAGAGAATTCATATTCATTCCTGCCCCCTTTCCCCCCCATCTACTCTCTCCGCTACAGAAGGGACACACTCTATAATCATCAAGACCTTTATGGTTCAGTGTGAGTAATAGTCCCAGTTCTTGTCTTTGTCGGCACTGTTTGTTGAGGGTATTCATGGTTGTCTGTGTGATTGAAAAGCGTGGAATATAATCAAAGAAGGCCACATAATGACCAATGAGGAGATGGGGCACAAACCAAGGTTCATGATGAATCTGATTTAGCCCAACACGTACCCTTTTATAGAAGAAGTTCTAACCTTTTAGCTCTGAGGGTGCGGGACCCAGAGTCAGTTGTCTATAGCACTCCTCGTTCTTGTGTTGGCTGGTTTAGTTAATGGTATTCTTTATATTATTACAATGGATGACTTAATAATAGAGCAATAAAATGGAGGTCCATTCATGAGCCCAATGTAACTAATGTGGTATGTATCATGGTTTATGAGAAATTTCTGTCACGGTTCCCTCATGTTCAGTAATTAAACTCCAAATCTACTTTGTCAATATCCTCTTTAGCTTGTGCAGAATGGAGGCACCATAGCTATTATTCTCCATTCGTGAGGATCTTTGCTTTATCCTGTGGGAAGGAGCAGATCATGCTATGTAAGTATTCGAGTTCTTGGTTTGGTGGTCAGTGTGTGGGGTTCATTGTATCAGTTAAAAAAGAAAAGCTCCCATCAGTTACCACGCGACACTATTACAATACCACTGACCATATTCCCAGTGATCTACCTTTTATTCCCATGACTTGTTCATTCCATCCCTGGGGGTCTGTGTCTCCCACCCCCACACTTGTTTTTGCTCATTGCACCCCCATCGTTGAGGCGACTGTGTTTCTTTGTTCTGCGTATACGTCTGACTCTGATTTTTGTTTATTGTTTGGGTTTGTTTTTATAGGTTCCACACATAAGTGAATTCATATACTATGGGCCTTCCTTTGACTTACTTCACTTAGCATCAGGTCCCCCAGGGGCTCTGAGTCACTGTGTTGTGCTCTTGAGACCCGTGTAACACTGTGCATGGGCTACACCCGCATTAAAATTATATAAATGTATGGAATATGTAAACAAAAAATGAAAGGAAGTAAAACATGAATGGAATTAGCTTTTAAAATTTCCTGCATAGACCAACAGTGTTAAATATGTGACACAGCACAGTTTATAGTTAATCCAGTGGGGTGCAAATGAGATACAAGTAAAAAACTTAAGCTTTTTTCATTCATTTCAAAGCTTCAAATCTCATTTTATGTCTCTCCCATTGATTATTTACTTATTTATTTATTTATTCCCACTGACCAAACATTCCCTTCTTCATAAACATCTAGGCTGTTACTCATTTCAGGGCTCAGTATTCTGGTTGTTGAATAGGATGGTGGGTTCATGGTTATTTACTGTAACACCGAAAGAGGGTTCAGTGTAATGTCTAGAAGGCAAATGCTGAAAGGCCAGGCCTGGACCTATGATGTGAGTGGAATGCATCTGAATGAAAATTATGATCAGTCATTTTTTGAACCACTGAGGTCCACCGCACAGGGAGAAGGGCTCTATGGCTTTGGGGCAGTGATCTCTGGAAAGTTCCAAGAATCTAGTTGTGCTCGACGGGGCATCTGCTTCTTCCACTGCCCCTCCCCCTGCTTGTGTGCTCTCGCTCGCTCTCTCTCTGTCTCGCTCACTCTCTCTCTCAAGCAAATAAATATAATCTTAAAAAAAAAGAAAACACCAATTTAAAAAATACGTTGTAAAACACAAAATGTTATTAATTCGGTTCTGATACAAGTTAAGAAAAAAATACACAGATTAAGGTTGTTACCACTTTGCGTAAACAGCAGTGAGACAGAGGCATTGAGACAGAGGCATCCGATGACCAACGGTCAGTGTTCTCTTAGTTTGTAGTGGGTTTTAGATGTTTGATTTATGAAGACAAAAATATTAAAATTGAACAAATGGTTAACTAAATGAGTGTGTGCCAAGTATAAACCAGTAATGAGTAGATTTTCTTCCTTTTCGCATTTGCCTTGTACCCCTGAATGGCCACATGTCGGCTGTTGCAGTCATTATATTTAATGATGAAGATCCTGACTGGGACTGATGTGACCAAGGGCAGTACTGATCGGGGTAAGTAGTAGATAAGGTTTTATTCTTGGTTTCATCCTTTAGTTCATGGATGATGAGTATAAAGAATAAATGGGGGGCGCCTGGATGGCTCAGTGATTGAGCATCTGTCTTCGGTGCGGGTCATTGTCCCGGAGTCCTGGGATCGAGCCCTCCATCGGGCTCCCTGCCTGGTGGGAGGCCTGCTTCTTGAACCTCTCTCACTCCCCCTGCTTGTGTTCCCTCTCTGGCTGTGTTTCTCTCTGTCAAATAAATAAAATAAAATCTTTAAAAATAAATAAATAAATGGCTTCATGCAATCATAAAAGGGAATCAAAGAAGACCATGCATAGACTAATGATAAGAATTCGTCCTGACAAGGTTGTGCTTAATTGATTTTGCAAAATTAAAAAAAAAATAGATTTAGACAGCTTTCTCGCAGCTTAAGAAGATTATAGTTGTTGAGTAAGAAATGGAATAAATGATGAATGAAACAGACAGTGATGGAATGACACAACGAGTTAGTGAATGAGTCTCAGTGAAACAAAGAGGAAAAATACTGATGAAAATGCGAAGGAGTATGCAAATGGGCTAACGAACTGACAATGAGTTAGTAACTAAATGGATGTATGCATAAATGCATGATGAAATAATTAATGAATTAGTGCATGGGTGAGACCATGTGTAAGTAAAAATGTCAAAAGGAGAATGAGTGAGTCTGTGAGTGAAAGACTAGGAGCCCAAGGAGTCAGTAAGTGAAGGATGAGTGCGTGCACAAAGGGATGCAAGGATGAATAAGCGACTCCCTGAATGAGCTCCTGAATTCCTAGAGAATTGGACATTGACTAGTGATGAGGGAATGAATGAACCCGTGAGACAATGTAGGCATCAAGAAGTGAGTGAGTAACCGAATGAATTAATGAGCCAAAAACTGAGTGGGCGAAGAAATTAATAAGTCAATGAGAGGAGAAAGTTGAGTGATTTAAATAATGAGTAAATAGATAAGTCCGCGAGTGGGACAAACTAATGAGCGGACGCATCAGCAAGTGGATGGAGGGCTGGAGGGGACATTAGAACGAGTGTGTAAAATAATGAATTAGTGGGTCAGTTTGTCTGTGGATGTGAATGTCATCCAAGAACGGCTTCACTGAATGAATGAGTAAAAGGGGGAGTCGAGAAAGGAGCGAGTGAGTCAGTGATCCTCAGCACGTGAGTGAGGTCACACTGGGACCCCTTCCCCGACTGCTCCGGGGGGAGTGAGCCACACCCCAACCTCACAGCCCGCTAGAAATGCCAGCACGTTGTAAACAGCTCCACCGGAGAGCCCGTGCTACCCGTTCACCGGCACCAGGGTCCATGTCATTCTCAAACGGATGTGCTCTCAGAGCCAGGAGCCAGGTTGCATTCTTCTGGGGATCTCCGGGCCTGCCCAACCCTGCGCCTAGGAGGCACCCGCTAAATCATTGCTGAATTATTATTCATGAAGAACTAAAAATACACGTGCTTTTGTGGAACCAGGATGGCCCTTCTCGGAACGGCCTGGCACGGGTCTGCAGGGAGGTGCGCTCTGTGTCAGATGATCCTGTGGCGTATTTTCCTAAGCGGGTCTGGATTGTCCCTTGGGTTTGGCTTCAGTGTGACCGGCCTGGACCCTGGCCTGTCACGGGGCAGCACTGGCTTGCCATGGTGGGATGGAAGTCCTGGCTCTTCCCCAAAGCTGCCCTCGCCTCTGCCAGGACTGGGGGTAGAAAACAACCTGGTCTTGTTTTTCTGTCTCCAGCAGGTCGGCCCAGCTCCTTACCTGTGCAAACGAACCGAGTTCCTCCGGTTGTCGTTGTGGGGCTTTGGCTTAGAGGTGAAGGGCCTCTAGGTTTCCAGTCTCATCACCACAGGCGCGATGAGGGGAGCCGTTGTTATGGGCATTGACCTTGTTTAGCAAGAGCTTACTAGAAGTTCCACACTGGGGTACCTGGGAGGGAATAGACGCCTCAGAACTCACCTAATGTAGCCGTCACTGATGCTTTGATCGTTCCCAGGGAGTACCCAACTAATACCCATATTCCCCTGTCTCAGAGGAATGGCGAGTCCAACACAGTTCTGGATGAATGCCACTTGGGCTGGGAACGGCCAGCCCAGACCACGCCCTGGAAGGCAGCACAGCACGCTGTCATGGGACGTGATCCGCCGGGGACTGATGACGAGAAAAGTAAGTTGGCAACACCTTTACCCTATGTGGGGTATTTGCCCAAGACCCACTCTCTGTCCCCCCTCCCCTGCTCCCTCTAGTACATCCTCCCTCCCTCCCTTTTGCAATTATATGATGTAATTTTATACCTCCTTGACAGCAAACACTGACCACTCCTCTCTCCCTCTTGTTTTGCTGCTTCCTGACCCTGAATTCCATCTCTCTTCCTGGTTTTGTCTTCTTTGGACTTGGTGATGGAGCTGGGTCCTATGGCTTGAACATGGCCGCCTCCTTCCTGAGGATGTGATCCCAGCTCTGACCACTGGCCTTTCGACCTCAGAGGGAATCAGGTAGACACCCCTCCCCCCATCTTAACTATGGACATGTGGGACCCTAATTTTGAGTCTTCTGGGCAGCGAGCCCTCCACTGAATCGAAGGTGGGACCGGCACTTGTGCGTGGACACAGGAGACATGACTTAGGTTCTTACGTTCCCAGGATGGCTGGTGAACGAGCCGGGTCTCACAGTGGTCAGCAACTTCCAGTAGATTCTTGCCTGTGTTTCCCCGGTTGCTGAGCTTTGTACCAAGCTGTACAATCTTTTTAGGTTTTTCTAGAATGCATGAGAAAGAGTACCATGCTCCCTAGAGCCCTCTTGTGAGTTCTGGAAGCCCCACAGGGAAGCCTAAGCTCCTCGGCTTGCGCTCAGGTTCTTTTGACTTGGCCTCTCGCCCTGCCTCCCAGCACACGCTCGTGGCCTAGCATGCGCTCCCGGCCCAGCATGCGCTCCCGGCCTGGCCTAGCACGCGCTCCCGGCCCAGCTCGCGCTCCGGGCCCAGCACGGGCTCCCGGCCTAGCACGCGCTCCCGGCCCAGCACGCGCTCCCGGCCCAGCATGCGCTCCCAGCCTGGCCTAGCACGCGCTCCGGGCCCAGCACGGGCTCCCGGCCCAGCAGGGGCTCCCGGCCCAGCATGCGCTCCCGGCCCAGCATGCGCTCCCGGCCTGGCCTAGCACGCGCTCCGGGCCCAGCACGGGCTCCCGGCCCAGCACGGGCTCCCGGCCCAGCATGCGCTCCCGGCCCAGCATGCGCTCCCGGCCTGGCCTAGCACGCGCTCCAGGCCCAGCACGGGCTCCCGGCCCAGCAGGGGCTCCCGGCCTAGCACACGCTCCCGGCCTAGCACGCGCTCCCGGCCCAGCACGCGCTCTCGGCCCAGCACGCGCTCCCGGCCCAGCACGCGCTCCCGGCCCAGCACGCGCTCCCGGCGCAGCACGCGCTCCCGGCCCAGCACGCGCTCCCGGCTCTCCCCGAGTCTGTGCACTTGTGACTCTGTGTCTTTGTACACGCTCCCGCTCTGACTCTGTCCTCCCATGGCTTGTCCTGCCGCCCCCTGGCGGGTTGGGTCACCCCACACATGGCACTGTTGCACAGCCATGGAGTTGACCTCCATTGAGAAACCTCTCTTGCGCTGGGTGTAGGTGTCTGCCTTCTCAGCTCGGTGCTGGGTTTTAGGTGCCTTGCATCGCCTGCTGTCCGGGACAGCACCTGGTGGGTCCATCTGTCAGAAGCTGGCTGAATGAGACACTGAATGAACACATAAGCGTGACTGGGAGCCATTGTGGAGGCAGATCCTGTCCCTGGAGAGAATTGGGGTCCTCGGCGCTGGGCAGTAGGACCTCCTCACTACCGAGGCTGTCCTCTTCTCCAGCCAGCTCTGCTTTGCCTTCCGTCTGCGACTCGTGAAGAGACATGTAACCTTCATCCTTGAAACTGCCTGGGACGGAGCGTGTTTTCACTCAAGGATGTGAACGTGGAGGTTTTATTCCTTCTTAAGTCAATCTCATTCCCCCAGGAAGTTTGGACGGGATGTGGGCAGTTGGACCAGGGCTCAAAACCGAGCATTTTGCACAAGTTTCATTTTAAAATTTGAGACTCTGTGGCCACGGGCCAGAGCCGAGTCGGGTTTGTGGGGGTTGCTGTGTGCGTTCCCATCGTGAGGAAGGGAAGCGAAGATTGAAAACAGATCTTTAGCTGTCACCGAGTAGACTGGTGGTCAGCAAGACGGAATTCCGCGGTTCCGTTCTGCTTCTCTAGTGAAGCTGGAGTGAGCCTGCTCAGCCCTGTGAGCTCTTCCTCCAAGCCTCTGGCGGAGGGCTCAACCCGCCTGGGGTGAGAGCAGAGTCTGAGCTGGTCCTGAAGTGGACGGGATGAGTCCGTGGCACTAGCTGGGACGGGGGTGTTTAAGGGGCAGGCCCGGCTTAGGGCTCCCCTTTCCCCTGGGGGGGTGGGCCCAGGTGGGGCTGGGGCCCAGAGCCCGCAGGTCCCGACACTGAGGAGAAAGAGGAATAACACGGTATAATGCCAAGAGTTTCCCTCTTTTCTCCAGAGACAGGTGAGCTCAGTTCCTCACCGCGGAGCGGCCTGGGCAGGGCAGCCGTGACTCCACACTAGGGCTCCTCCCAGAGGGCTCCTGCCTCCCAGAGTGGTGGCTGAAGCTGGTGCGCCAGGGTCACAGGTGAGGCAGGCTGCAGGTGGGGGGCGGAGGGGTGTGGGACACGCAGACAGGCCCGGAGGATGGTTCTCGGGGTTCGAGCCCTTGTGACTGGCTGTCCCACTGTCCCGGCTGAGGTGTGGGGAACCCCGTCCTGGGAATGACCTCCAGGACAGGGAGATTCGTGACCTCTCATTCTCTTTTGACATTTTTACTTTTCCTGCCAGGAAAGAGCAGTTTGTGTCTTCGAAGTCACCAGAGCCCTCCAAGTTCCATGCACTGGAGCTGTGAGAGAGAAGTAAGTTTCTGTCATTTATCTTGCAGATATCGGGCTGCGTGCGGTGCCCCATGGAGCTCCCACCCAAGCTGGGCCTCCCTGTAGCGCCCCCCACCCCCCGCTTTGCCCCCTGAGCCCAGGGGTGCTGCCTCTTCCCCCTCAGCCAGCGCCCCATCTACAGACCTGCATGCTCATTGGGCCTCCATGGCTGCTGGGGACCTTCACGAAAGGTGATATTTCCCTCTTCCCTCCATGTGAGACTTGGCTTGGAGCCAACGGCTGCCCAGCCTCAGTGTCCCCATCTGTAAACACAGGAGAAGAACGATGGCAAGCATCTCCTCCATCGCCATTTGTCTGTCCTGTCGGGGGGCGGGCTGGGGAAAAAGATGACTGTCCCCTGGCCTCTGGCCCCACCCCTCCTCCTCACGTCCTCTGGGCCCCTGCTCCTCACTGGTCACTTCAGGGCCCATTTGTTATATTTTCTTTTCCCTCAGATCAACATAGTAAAATAAGAGACAGTCCTTCTTGCCTGGCAGGGGCTGGACCCTTCTCTAGCAGATGTTCCTGGGACCAGCAGGGACCAGGGGCCCCCGCCGGCCTGGGCTGCAGATGACGGCCCAGAGAGAACAAGGGCAACCTGGGTATTTTTGTCCCTCTCGTGGCCTCTCTTTCCTCAGCTGTCCCCTCCCTTCCACTGCCCTGAGGCCCCACTTGGGATTCTGGCTTTATTTACTGATGGCCCTCCTGGGGTTCTCCAGGGAAGCCCCGGGCCAGAGTTTAGATTTTTTAAAGGGGTATTTGTCCAACCTCCTATGTCCCTGGGGTCCCCTGCTGCTTCCCTGCAACTCTGGACCCCTGTGTCTCGTGTTCTTGCCCGTCCCTCCTATGCATACCCTTCGTGCTGATCTTCCTCCTGTCCCCCCCAGCCCCCAAACCCCACTGCTCCACAGGTCATCTGTCCAAATATTTAGTACCCTGGGGCCACATCCCTGGGTCTGCCTGCTTGCACAGCTGGTGGGCACTCATCGGCCTGGGGGTGTGTGCTTGAAGTGTGGGGGAAGTTACCAAAGGTGGAAGCATTCCCTTCAAGCCGTGGAAGGTGGTGGGGGTGGCCTGGGACCCTTTGGTTCGAGTTCTTTGCTTTGTGGGTCTCCAGGCTGCTTTTCCCAGGGCTCTTCCTCCTTAACCCCCCTTCCCAGGGACTTGCTATGTGTAGGCTCAGATTTCTCCTGGGGGGAGCAAGAGGCAGTGTGGGGGCTGGGAGGGGCTGGCATTGACTGGAAGACTGGGCCTCCTCACTCAGCATGATGGCTGTTTCCTGGGGTGCAGCGGGGCACAAAGGAGAAGGGTCTGGGGAACTAGAAAGCACTGGCTGGTATTGCAAAAAAAAAAAAGCGAGGGAGGAGCTCCTGAGGGGTCCGCCCCTCCCTTGCCCTCCAGGGGCCCCAGGCTGGCTGCAGTCCCTGGTGCCTCAGAGGGTACATCACTAGCCTCCCCATTGCAGAGAAGGAAACTGGGGCTCAGATGCGTGCAGTGAGCCCAGGCTAGGCTGTGTCCCACACGCCCCCAGCAGCCCCCCTATAGCTGCCTCCCCAGAATGCACAGGGCAGAGAGGGGCAGTGGAGGGGGGAGCGGTGGGGTGCCCTGAACACGGAGGCGAGGTATCTGTTGCTCTCTCCTTTGTCCAGGGCCTTGGGTCCTAAGACCGTGTCATTACATGTTTATGGTGTGCTCATCAGGATGAAAGAACTTAAACTTCCATGGCAAAGTTTACTGATTGGGGACCTTTTGTAAAAACCCTGCAAGGAAGCGTCTGGAGAACTCCCTGCCTGACCTTGAGGTTGCCCCAAGCAGCATGTTTCAAAACACACAGGCTGTGGAGCTTGCCGTGGGGCTCCCTCCACTCACCTGAGCTTGCTCCCCACATCAGAGCCCACTGGGTGCTGGCTTGCTGCAGAACTTCCCCTGCCACGGCCTGGGCGGGGGTGGGGGGGCGGTGCTCATTTGGGAGGGTGTCCGTCTGTCATTGAGACCAGCCCATTTCTGTCCCGGCAGGGAGAGCGTCCAGGAATGTTGTGGCTAGATCCAGACAGAAACGTGCAAGGGAGTAGACGGTCCAAGCACAAGTCCGAACCTAGGATTTGGGCAAAGCCAGGGGCGGGGCTCCGCCTGTGAGGTCAGGGCTGCTGGCCAGCCCCACCTGTGAGGTCAGGGCTGCTGGCCAGCTGCAGGCCTGCGGCGGCGCTGTGGGAGCCCCCCACGGGGACGCATGTGGGTGAGTGTCTGGTCTGGGTCGCAGCTATGCGAGGCTTATGCATGGGCAACACATCCTTCAAAAGCTGAATAGTGATAATAAAAGAGCCGTTCAGGGGCCATCAGCAACTGGCGCCATGGGATTAAGACTGTAATCAGTTTACTTCGTGGGGGGGACAGAGAGTAATAGTAATACTAATACCAGCGATAATGCAACAGGTGGGAATCTGACGGCGTTGATCTGCGACGCCAAGCCCACGAGCCCCATGTGTCTTATCCCTCCTCCTTCCTCACTTCCACCTTGCTCCAGCCTGAGTTTCCTGTGATGCCAGCTCACCCTTCCTTTCATCTCTGTTGCGAGGTGCTCAGGATCAGCCCGATGTGGAGCTCCCACATCTGATTCCATATCTGTCCGTTTCCCATGTAATTCAGAGGATCTGGAGGGCAACAGCTCTGATCCAGCCCCCCCAGCCCCGGTGCTGACCTTGCCATTCCCAACATACCTCCCCCAGAGTGTTTGCCAGTCCCCATACCCTTTGAGTCAGACACCCTCCCTGCAGGTCGGATCTGGTCTTGTGACTTGGCCCTCTTGTCTCGGAAGGTCGTCTGCAGGGAGCCATGGCAGAGTGCCTGTCTGAGCATGAGTTTTCCGAGGACACCTTGGATGGAGGGAGCTTCCGCTTCACTGGGTGAGTTCTGCTTTTCCTGGTTGCGCTCTAAAAGCCATATGTACTCATGACGAAGGACCACACTTGGTCTAGGTAGTAGAAAGACTCTAGGTGATCCACGGTGGCCCGGAGCATGTGTGGAGGCCTCTGACGGCCCGAATGCTGGCACTGCCCCACCCCCACCCCGAGCATTGGCTGGGAGGGGCTAGACCGATTCCGGCAGCTGCGCCTCTGCGTGGAGGGCACGTCGGCCAGATAAGCCACCACGTAGGAGTTGTCCATGGCCACACCGGGGAGAGTGCAGGCATGGGGGTGAGGTCAGTAGGGGCGTGACCCCAGGGAGCTCTCTAAGTGGTAGGGACCATGTTCACTTCACAGCCGACTGCACCCCAAGGTCCTTTTGGCAGCTGGGGTTGGGCCTCAGGTTTATGTTCATGCTTCTGGCAGAAATGAGTCTTCCAAAAATCACGCATAAAATTGCATTCTGTTAACTCATTACTATAATGGAAAATACAATAAACAATGGAGCCATGTGGGTTTTCCCCATAAAAGACACCAAGGGGATAACAAAAGCTTATTACATATGATAATTCCAAAAAATAGTATTTTTTTCTCATTAAAAATAAAATACACGTGTATTGTAAAAACTTGTGAAATACTCAAAAGAATAAAATGAAAACTAGGAATCACCCTCATCCCAGTCCCTCAAAGATGAACACTGCCAGTATTTTGATGACCGTCCTCTGGTCTTTTGCTTTCTGCTGTAAATTACGTAAGTTGGTGCATGTGTGTGTGCACACGCACGTGTGTGTTTACACACATATATTATGTATGTTATATATTTTTAATTGGGCTCATTATTGTCATCCTTTCTTATCACCTAATCCTGTATCCTGAATATCTTCCCATGCCAGTAGATAATTTCCTAGCTTGTGATGTTTTAGTGGTTATTGAATATGCTAGTGAGTTACTCCCTCCTAACTGATTTAATAGGCCCTCACCTATCAGATACTTAGATAATTTTTAAAGCTGGATTGTGTAAGTTGGGCTGAGCCCCTTTGGTCATCTCACAAATGTGTCCAATTTGTTTCCTGAAATTCATTCTCAGAGCGGAAGGGTCATGGCAGAGGTGTGAACAGCACTTTATGGCCAAATTGCCCTCCTCAACCTTTGTACCAACTTGCAATCTCAGAATTAGTCCGAGAAGTGCCGGTTTCCCTGGGAATTACCAACTTTTTAATATTTGCCAGTTTGTTAACACACATCATTTTCTGTTCTTTCGTTACCTTTTGTCACGGCATTTCCGCCATATTTTTACTGGGTCTTAGTATCTGACCTGCCAGTTCAGGTTCCCTGCATTTTTCATCTTTCCTTTAGTTTTATTTTTGTTGAAATTCTGCATATATATATATATATATATCATTTTAAGAGTCAAATAGTCCTACGAGCTTGTGGCAGAGGCACCACTCCCTCTTTCCCTACCCCACCCCAGATCCTGCTCCTGCTTTTGACTCTTGACTCATTCTTCTGACATTTACCTCCATTTTTTAAGTAACATTCTTATTTTTCTGCCCCCACCCCTTTTTTTAAAAGCTTGCGTGTTATCTTGGTTTTTCAACCCCAGAACATATGTCTTGGCCTCACCATCCACAAGCATACCTTGGTGCCCCATCCTCTTAAACATGTTTGGCTTATAGTTTTGATTTGGTCAGTATTCAGTGTTTATGTTATAACCATGGAAACACTCTTAACAGCTCAGCAGAAACATTATGGTTCTTTACCTGTCCTTCAAAACTTTCTGTTTTCTTTGGAATTAATAATTATCTGGGTGTTTGTTTCTTTTGGTTAGTTTTAAGGGAACTTATCACAGATTTATTTCAAGCTCAATATTTTCAAACACATTCAAACAATTTTTTAAAAATGTGTTTTATCTTTTCAAAGAAATCTCTTTGTGAAGGCTTTTTGCCTCTTCTGTTCTGAATTGCTTGATCTTTGGGGTTCCTGCCTTCATTCTCTGCCCTGATCTTCTCTCCTTGGTTGGATCCCTGATTTCATAAACCCTGGGTTATCTTTCTTTGTTTACTCCTGTTTTGCTGGAGTGCACCCTCTAGCAGTCATCTCAGAAAGGGTTCAGGGGAGGTATATCTTGGAAGACTTTTCACATCTGAAAAGGAGAATGTCTACTTCGCAATGACATGGATAGTTTGGCTGGGTATAAAATACTGGTTAGTCATCTTTCTTCCCCCCACATTTTGAAAGGAGAAATAATTGTCTTCTAACTTCTAGTGCTGGTGATGAGAAGTCTGAAACATTTGTGATTCCTAATCCCTTGTATGTGATCTTTGTTTTCTCTGTTTCTGGAATGTGCAGGCTTTTCTTGTCTTCTAGTGTTTTAAATTTCATGCATATGCATCTTGATGTGGATCTGGGTTTATCTTGCCAAGCCCTTTTTTGCTAGGCCCTTTGATCTGAAACTTGCTGTGTTTCTTTCTCTGATTTTCAACCCTCAATTTCTTTGTTTTCTTCCTGAGATATTTCTCTGTCTTTATTTTTTAGTCTGTTCTTATTTCTGTGATCTCTTATTGCCACATTTTTTATTACACTTCAGGTATTACTTTATAACATTTTGTTTCATAGATGTGATTGCTTTCATATTCCTGATAATATTTGGTAACCCTGATAATATTAATGATAGTTTTTCTGAAATTTTCTTCTTTCTACAGAATCCCCAAGCTTTTTTTTTCCCCTTCCAAGTATATGTGTCTCTGACTTCCATGTGACATGCTTTTCCCAACTCTCTGGTGAG
This sequence comes from Spilogale gracilis, assembly GCA_004023965.1. Lineage (NCBI taxonomy): Eukaryota > Metazoa > Chordata > Mammalia > Carnivora > Mephitidae > Spilogale > Spilogale gracilis. The sequence goes on along the minus strand of PITA01002238.1, from coordinate 59,369 downwards.
GGACATCCATATACAGATACACACACACACACACACACACACACACACACACACAAATACACTGATGAGCGGTTTGGAAGCTCTCAGTACTCAAACTGATGACCTAGTTGAAATTTGTGAGCTAAGGGCTCTAGAGTGACCTAGCTAGTGCACCCCATGTTAAGGGTTTTAAAATCTTTTTCTTTTGGACACCTCAGATGCTCCAAAGAAGGCTTTTTAGTTTCTGGCTGCCAGTACCCTGGGAGGTGTGAGGAGGAAGACTGGGGGAGTGGGGTGTCTCAACATCCAGCTTGTAAATTTTGCCTTCTTCCTGTTTTTAATTTAGAACTCTTACCCTTAATGGCACTTGCCATTTCTGCGTCGGTCACCTCTGCATTACTTTCTCTGTACATTTTCAGTCTTCTCTCAGGATCAGGGAAGGCTCTGCATGGTGGGTTGAGGATTTGAGGACCGCCTTCTTCTTAAACAGACTTTCAGCCACCTCATCCTATTTAGGCTCAGATTCTCCTGCCCCACTGAGGCATCTGGTGCTGTCAATTCCTGAAACTTCTGCGGGTTCCATGGAGTACACCGGGCTTTATTTCAGCCTTACTCACAGCCAGTTGCAATTTGGTTTTCCCAGTTCTGAATCAGTTTCCACTCCCATCTTCTTGTCTTTGTCCTTGTGTGCTCATCTCAAAATGAAAATCTCTTCACCCCCATTTAGCACAGTTTTAAGGGGGAAGGCAGGCGAATATCTATATTTAGTTCACTATATTGAACTGAGAGTTAATTTACCCATTTTTCTCTATTGGCATGTTCCTTTTTTATTTTTATCTTATAAGACTTCTTTAAAAAACAACAACTTTCTCTATCCCATATTACCAATGCCCACCCCACTCCTGCCAACCCCTGCCATTTTCATTTGCCTTTCCATTTTACACGTGGGGTTTTTCATTTTTCTTTATTTAAAACATTTTTATGTTCTAAAAATCTATCACTAATTTTTCCTTATACATTCTTTTTTCTTAGAAAAGCCTTTCCCACCCTGAGCTTATATAGGCACTTTTAATTTTGCTAGTTCTTTCATGATTTCATCTTTTATATTTGAATCTTTATTTATTTATTAATTAGGAAATAACTGTATGATCTACTTCCAGATGTACCAAATGCTAGATACTTTTATAGTTTTTGTTTCTTGTTGTGGCTTTCTATTATTCAATTAATCTGTTTATTCTTACACTTGTATTGCCTTGTTTTTATGCAGTATTGTTATTATATGTTATTATTTTGTAGCAGTAGGCTTTCGTTCTCATATCTCCAGTAATTTCTTCGTTAGTCTCACTTGTTTATTTTTGTGGATGAATTTTACTGCTATAAGGAAGTTAAAGACATTCTTTACAGATTTTTTGTGGAATTTTATAAAATTGTGAATTAAAGAGAATTTATATTTTTTGATACTTGGGCTTTGTACGCTCTTTCACAGTAATATATATGATATATATATATTTTCCACAATTTGTCAAATTTGACAAATTCACAATTCATCATTAAGTTTACTTCAAGGAATGAAATATTGCTTACCCATTTCTGTTGTAAATTTGTTCCCTTATATTTTCTAACTGGTTGCTAATACCATGTAGGGAAAAGATTTGCATTTTTATTGTTATTGGCTGTCTCATTGAATTCTTTCATTTTCCTATGAGTTTTTAGTTGAATGTTTTGGAACTTCTAGGTAAAACTCATTCATTTCTGTATAATACAAATTTTGTCTCTTTTTCAATATTTTATCTCTTCTATTTCTCTTTCTTGTCTTATAGCATTGGCTAGATCTTCCAAAACATTAAATTGTTGAAAATAGAAATCTTCATCTTGTTTCTGGTTCACTGTTAAGTATGATAACAAATACTTTTTTTAGGTATATGTTTTTCATAATGCTAATGAAGTATTTATTTTTAGTTTGTCTATGACTTTAAAATCAGGAATGGATTTAGAATTTGTGAAATGCTTTTTTGATTAATATGTAGTGATATTTATGTTGTTGACTTGCTGATGCATGAATTATATAATGTTTCATGACTTTGAAACATTTTTTTGGATCAAATTATACCTGGTTATGGGGTATTGTTCTTCTAATATACCACATGATTTGTTTTGTTAGGATCTCACTTAGGACTTTTCAAATTTATTTTTTGTTGGTTTTGGTATCAAAGTTATGCTGGCTTTGTAAAATGAATTAGGGAACATTCCATCTTTTTCTGTATTCTGTACCATATATACATCATTTGAATGATCTTTTCCATGAAAGCTTGAAAGAACTTATCCATATAACTCTCCCAGGATAATTCTTTGACAACTTTTCCTGTTTCTTCTGTATTTATTGGATTCTTCCTATTTTTTTGCATCTGTGGAACATGTGCTTCTTTTCCTAATATAGCCCAGCATTTAAATATGCAAGTACTGGAATCAGACAACTTGGGTTCAAATTCTGGCTCTGTCACTTCCCATGTCACCTTGGGAAAACTATGTCTCCTTCCTAATTCTTGGTTTCTGCTGTTGTTAAATGATTAAAACAAGAGCCTGTCGCTAAGAGTGCTACTGTGAGGATTAAAGAGATAAAGTACCTTGCACCTTGTCTGGCACATAGTGAGTGCTCAATGATTTTATTTAGACCTATTATTAATCCTAGAAAATAATAGATTTTTCTGAGATTTTAAAAACTGCTTAGCATAGAATTATAAATAGTATTTTTTATAACCTTCTAATCTATTTCTATGATTATATCCCCTTTGTCATTCTTAATTTTGTGTATGTGTACTTTATCTCTTTTTTATTAGATGAGCTGGAGGAGTGTTTCTATTAGAGGTTTTTCAAAGAATCCGTTTTTGGAATAATTTATCAGTCAACTGTTTGTGTGTGTGTGTGTGTTCAAATTCAACAATATCTGCCTTTATCTTTATTGATTCTTCCTTCTGCTTTTCCTGAAACTTGTTTTTTGGATCTGCCCATATATTCCTTATGTTGTTCTTCAATGAAAACATTTCATGGTATGAATTTGCCTCTGTTTGCAATGTTGACTGCATAAGTTTTGATCTGTAGTTCTAAAAATATTTAAAAATATTTGTAATGATGCTTTTCATTTCTTCTTGTTCTTGGAAGAAATGATTATCTGAATTTAATGTGCAAAAGTAGAGCTTATTTTAAAATTAACTTCTAATTGATTTGAGTTATGCGTTGCTTACTTCATTTTATTCAATTGTGGTTATATTTCATTGTGGCTAGAGAATGTGGATATATAGATTTTACTTTGGGGAATTTATGGATGTCTTCTTTGTGCTTAATATAATCAATTCTGTAAAGATTCCATGGATCTTTAAAAGTAAGGGGTACATCTCATTTATAGGGTGCAGATTTTGATGTAAAGACATTTTGTTTTACTAGGTTTTCAGTTGATTCTTTTGGTTTTCTTCGTAAAGAATGAAGTAATCTAAAAACATAACCTCATTCTAAGAGTCTGTAACATTTATCTGTTTGTTTTGTTACACGAGTCAGAGCTTTTTCGAGAGTATAACTTAATATTGATGAAGTAAGCATCTTTTCTTTATTTCTCCTTTTCTGTCAACTGTGATGTTGCTTGCCTTTGAATCTATCATTTACTTTTTTGCCTATTTGATGTCTTTGGGATGGAGAGGGCCCTGGAAACTGTTTCCGCCTGTTTCCTCATTTCCTTTGGATGCTGTTCAACCCTAATGTAAATGTCTGTGAATGTTGTCATTGTTGTGGATTGTACCTTCCACCTCTGAGACGTGGTTTTTATCAACCTGTTTAATGATTTTGCTCTTCGGTACTTAAAATTGCAGAGACACCTCTGTTTTATTTTCCTTTGTGTTCCTGAGTTAGGTAGCCATACCCTCCCATGTAATTGTTTCTGGAAGTCTGTATTCAAGGCAAAATGTAGTCTAGAAGTGGAACCAGAGCCTTGCCTGTACCCGAGGGTTCTGGTCCTCGAGAGCTCAACATTCCACACATCTCTAGGCAATTTCGGGCATTCCACGGGTGCTCTTTAATTTTTCTCTCTGCAAACAAATAGTTGACTGCCTTAAATTCAATTACAGAGGCTAGGGATTGGCCACATTGGGTCTGCCTAACAATTTCCATCTTCATCTTAATTTCTTAAGTATATATGAGATCTACGCTGCTAACCACGGGTATCAGCAATTTCATTTTTCCATTTTTCGCTAAGTTTTACAAAACAATAAGAGCCAACTGTAATTAAATACTGGTACTCAAATGCAGCCAACCTTTTCACACAGACCAAATATTACCCAGAATCCCAATAAGTAAAAGAGATCAAAGCCATGCTGCCCTATTTGGAGCTGGGTGGTGAAGTCAGGCTGGGGGCATCATCCCAGCAGAGGCCCGGGCGACCCCATGTGCCTCTCGGGAAACCCTTTGGAAGCTTCTGCAAGGAGACAGTGAGGCAACAGCACCAATGAGCAAATTTCTATACACGCAAAGTTGGGCGTGCCATTGATGGGAGCTAACTGCTGGCGGTCAGCTGTTGTATCAATTCTGTGGGTTTTGAGATGTCGATTCCTGATACTGTGGGTGGCCTGAAAGCCAAATGCATGAGAAACGAAGCCTTCCTATTTGTGCCCATTCCTCGGATTTGATTCTTCCTTTTGAATTGATTATTTAAAGTGTGCCTCAGATAAATGACAGATGCTTGGGATTTGAGGCATTTGCTCTGACTTGAAAACTTGCCTTTTTAAGGGTGTCTAACCCATTGACGTTTTTGTTTTGGATTGTCTTGTTTGAACTTAAAACAACTGCACTAACACTTGTTTTATCGTTTCATCCTTTCTTTCCTGATGTCTTTTATCAGATAGACCACAGTTTTCTTTTAAAAATGTTCTCTAGTAATTCAGAGAGCCTGCACCCAGTTTCTAAGTGTCTTAGTGTTTACAGTTTTGGGTTTTTTGTCTATGGTAAAAAAACAAAAATGAAATAGTGTTTCTGACTTTGTGTCATTATTAAGGTGAGTGTGTATCTGTTTTTTCCCCAGTCCTCCTGTTTATTAGTTTCCAGATGCTGAGGTCCAGGGGGCGGGGGGAGGCCTCAATTGCTGTCTCCCGTTGGCCCTCCCCACCCTATGCTCTAGTCTTTGGGAGAAGAGAACTGCCTCTCTTTGCTTTCTCTGGGCCTGGCTCCTTCTCTGGGAGCTGAGACCCCTTGCTGTTTCTGGACTATGGATGTTGTAAGCCTGAAATCCTAGCATTTTGTGCACGTTCTTGATCTCTTACCAACATGTGGGTTGAGGGTGCATCTCTCCCCTTGAGCCTGTGAGATCTGCAGAGGCAGGAATACTAAGCAGGCTTGGCCACCACATAGAGAGGTGCTAGCGACCTTGAGCTCGTAGCTGAGCGCCCGAGAGGATATGTGGACCAGTCAGCGCAAGGGGGAGCCACTGAGGAGCCTCCTCTGTGAGGCAGAGCAAGGGGGCACGCAAGAGTGGGAAGATCCGTGTGCCACTGGGGGAATGGTCGAGCTAACGGACATGGGGTGAGGGGGTGTTGGCAGGGGTCTGGAAGAGTGAGAAGGCTGTCGGCCTCCAGCTGTCTGAGCTGAGGGGATGCTTGCCCAGGCTGGTGCCCATGTTGGGGAGCTGGGCGGGGAGGGCAAGCTTCCCTGCTTCTCTAGAGATCGGGAAGGCAAAGATGTTTTCAGGGTTCATCGCAGCTGTCCAGAGTTATCAGTCCTTTTCATTCCTTGATATTCTTGCTATTCGTTCTACAGAATGTCTGGTTCTGGCCCCTGGAGATTCAAAGCAGAGGCCAGTGTGACCCCTTCCTGCCCTGAGGAGCTCCCATTCCAAGAGGAGACATGAGTGGCGTTCTCTCCAATCCTGGACACAGAGAAAATAAAAACCATCAAAAGGCACTCCCCCAGCTTTCCCCCCTTAGCCTTGCCCCCTGCTTCTCTTTCCCTGATGACCGGTAGAGGAAGCGCCTGCCCCTGGAGCATGGCACACTGTCACCTGTGCATGGGCTCCATCCCCCCAGCTCCTCTGGAACCTTCTGCCATGGCTGGCTTCTCCCCTTCCTTGGAAGCTTCCCGTTGGCTCTTAGCATGCTCTAGTGCCTTTAGTCTGAAGACTCCCAGGAAGCCACCTCCTCCCTCCAGCTGCCGCCCTCTTGGTGCTTTCTGTGCATTTCACCTTTATTTGACCTCTCACCCTGCCGCTTCACTGGAGAAACTTTTGTGAAGGTGACCGGTGGCCTCCATCTGATTGCCAGGGCCACAACTCAAAACCAAGCTCCTCTCGCCCCACCGACACTTGCTTCTCCTCCGGGGCTCCCCAGCTCAGAAAGTGGAGCCCTTCTCTCCTGCTTTCCATGCCAGATACCTGCACGGACCCTTGGCCTTCTCTTAGTGCTCCCCATTCTTTACTTGCATTCGGGGTATCACCACATTTCTCGTGCTCTTCCTAACTGTGCTCAAATGTACCTGCTTTCCCCACTTCTGTGACCCCCCGTCTGCCTGGGCTACCGCACTCTGGTTTTTTTTGAACTCTTTCACTCTCTCCCTGTCCCACTGTTGCCCCGCAAAGCACTGTCTTTTCATATCACCAAGAGCGATCTTAGAAAAACACGAAGCTCGAGTACTTATAAGGGCTTTCCTCTGGCTTCAGGATAAGATCTGGAATCTTCAACCTTTGCTATAAGGCTCGGACTGGTGCCTTAGCTCTGGGACGTTTCTGGCTGTCCATGTCCCGTTCACAGGTCTGCTGTATTGGTTACTGTGCTTCATCCAGACCGTGCTTCACCGCTCTGGTCCAGGGACCATCCAGCTGGCCCGTGCTCCACCAGGTCTTTCCCTTTCACCCTGCATTGTCTACTCTTGCCCCCTTTCTTCCTGGCTTATTCTCCTCATCCTTCATCTTTTACTATATACCTCTTGGGAAGTTCCCTCCAACTGGTCAGATCTTCTTACTAAACATTCCCCGCTCCTTCATAACACTTTGGCCTCTCTGAATTTTGGTATCAGTGCTCTGCAGTAATTATTTCAGCGTGGGTCTCCCCTGCCGAGTTAGAGGCTGCAGGAGGGCAGAGACCCTGTTTTCTTCACAGCTCCAGCACTTGTGGGTGTTTCATAAATGTGAGCTTTATTTCTGCGCCTGATCGCCCAGGAGGGGGAGTCGGGCGGTGGAGAGGCACAGGCAGGGTGCTGGGAGGGTCAGGGGAGGCAGAGGGCTGAGTTGGCTGGGGCGGTGTCAGGACTCAGGGAGTAGGAGGTGGATGGAGATGTAGGCTGAAGCCTTGGTTGCCATTCTAAGGAGTTTAGTCTTCAACAACTCGATTGTGAGCAGGGGGATGACATGCTCCATGCTGGGTTCTAAGACCTTTGGAGGATAGTTGTGTCTTCCTACCTTGCTGCCCAGGAGCCTGCGTTTACCGTGTCCATGGAGACCAACTCTCATGGCTGTGCCTTCCATTTCTCCGGGGTAGTGGTGTTGACAGTTGGACCACGAGTGGGGTGGAGAGACCTCTTGGGGGAGGCAGAGATGTCGAGAGGGAGCTAGAGGAACCCACTGCTCACTCAGGTCTGTTCCTTGAGCATACTAGAGGTGTGTGTGGCGGGGACTGCCATAGCTTGGGAGAGCTTGGGGAAGTCGTCACCCAGAAGCTGAGGGACCCCCTTTCACATCTGAGCTCTGTCCTTTAGAGTTCCCCATCGGCACTGCCCTTCTCAATAAAGAGATAGTTGCCCATGTCCTGGCCCAGGCGTGGCCAACATTGCACGGTTGGCCTCTTCTCAGTCTTGGCGAGTTGGCACGGCCTTCCCAGGAGAGATGCTACTTGAGGGTAGAGACGCCTCTTCCCCGTCAGCACCGCTCCCCGACTTTTAAGGGGGGCTCATTTACGTTCACCACATGTCTGCTTCCCAGTGCCAAATCAGACCTCCGAGAGCTTTCTGGAAGTGACAGCAACTTCAGGGACAAGGCCTGGTCGGGGGTCAGCACCATCCATGGGTCCTGAAGAGGTGGTAGACTATGGAACGTAGGCTTTATGATTTCTGACCTATGTAACATGGTCCACTAACTCTCAGCATCCAGTCCGTCCTCGGAGGGCACCCCGGAGGTGTTGCCGACGTGAGGGAAGAGAACACTGGGCTTAGCTCCGGCGCTGCTCCATGGTGACTCCCAGTGCCTCCGTTCAATGTCCGAATGGTGCGACAAGGCCTATTGAAGGCACCCTCGGAGGGGTGGGGGGTTCTGGAGGTGATGCAACTCGGGGACACCGGTTCCAGCCTCAGCCGTGGTGCTTGAAGAGATGCTTTGTCCTGTGGCCTGTGCGTGAGGAAGCACTGGTGTGGCGTGGTCCACCTCTCCCCAGAAGCCCAGGCAGCTTTGGGAGGGCTTCGCGGAGCCAGTACTGCCTTCGGGGGGACCTACCAGTCCAGCCTCCCGCTCGCTGTGTGGTGTGCAAGAGATGTTGGCCTATGTGGAAGTTCCTGTGTTCATAATGTCCCCCTCTGATCGAGATTAAATTCAGTCTCAGAGGGCTTTCTGGAGGCGGTGCCAAGATGGGGGATGAAACGGAGGTTCTGACCTTAGGGAGTCAGTTGACCTAAACAACATCTGCTTTGCTTATGAAGATGGCGTGGTGGTTACTGCTCAGATCCAGTCGGCCTAAGAGGACCTCTGGGACATACCCCTGGCTTGGAGGCAGAGATGGCCGTTAGTCTTTTGGTTGTGGCATATGCATATATACATATACATATATTTTTTTTTTTCAATGCCCGATACTTAGGTCTACCCTGGGCTTCATATGCCCTGAGTCTACTTGTGTGGCCTGCTCAGCAGAACTAGACAGGTGTTCTTTCTGGTTGCACACAGGCCATCTTAGAGTTGTTGTTTGCTCACCTATCCCCTCCCCGCCCCCCAGTCCCGTCAGCCACACGCCATGGCCACCCTCCCACTGTGCCCACATACCTGTTCCCTCAGATCCAGCGCGGTGCCCGGCACATGGTAGGCACTTAATCAGTCTTTCTGGAATCATGAAATCCATAACATCGTCCGCTTCTGCTCAGTGAGACTTGCAGCCTTGGAGGGCTTCCTGGAGGAGTTTGCCAGCTTTGGGGATAAGCCATCAGTTCCAGCGTCCGCACCACTTCCTGACAGTGGAGACAAGACTCCTAGCCTGTGTGTGCTTGTCGCATGATGCATGTGTTGCGCTCGACTCGCCCTCTGACTCCCCCAGCTCTGGAAGGCTCTCTGGACGTGTCCTCAACCTCTGTCCTCGGCGTCCCTGTGTGGTACTTGGAGAGATAGTAGACCGTATAGCGTACGCTTTATCTGTGACGTATGTAACACGGTCCACTAACCCTCAGTATCAAATCCATCCTCGAGGCTCCTGGAAACGACGCAGTCTTCGGGGAGGCGCCACTGGACGCGACACAGGCCTCTTCGTGACGCTCGAAGACACGGTTTTCTGTATGGCATGTTCTTTTCTGCATGATGCACAATGACATACTCTCACTCTTCTCATACCAAGTTCTGCTTCGGGAAATCTCGCCATCTCTGGGGAGGAGATCTTGATTCTTTCTGGGATCAGTGCTGCTTTCTGGCGTTCCGTGACATGCTTGACCACGCAACTCTTGTTTAGTTGACCATGAGCCGCCGCTGCTCGGCACCAAGCTCAGCCCCGAAGAGATCCCCGGAGGCGACTCTGCGGACGTGAGCCTTCCTCCGGTCATCGCTGCCCTCGTGCGGTACTTGAAGAAATGGTTTACCGTCCCACATACATTTTGAATATGTATGTGGGACGGTAAACCGCTTCTTGGTATCTAGCCCAGCCGTCCAAACCAGCCTGGAGAGAGCCTGAAGTTAGCGAAGCGACACTGGTCTCCCTCGGCACCCTGTCCGCTCCGTGGTACTTGGTGGCACGGTAGACTGTTAGATGTGTACTTAATCTGTTAATGCTTGCGACACAGTCTTCTCCTCAGTGTCAAAGGCAGCCTCCAAGGGCTTCCCTAGGACGACGATTCCCTCTAGGAAGGTGTCCGGCACCCACGCTGGCATGTCCCCCATAGTACTTGAAGAAACGGTGGGCAGTGCCTCAAATGTTCGTGAAGGAGGGATGTCACGCGAGCTGCCTCTTGTCGTCCTCCAAGCTGCCCTCAGACGCCTACAAGACCCAGTGCCTGCGTAGAGGCAGGTGTGCGTGCTCTCGAGATGACGTCACTCCAGGTACTTGAAGACACTCTGACTCGCTTTTGTCACTGACGGTACGTGTACAGTCTGTCTTTTTCCCATGTCAAGTGTAGTCATCTCGGGGAAGACGCCCCGATTATGGACTCCACTCGGCTCCTCTGCGAAGATCTGATGGGCCCCGCCGTGCATGCCTGTAGACGAGGCCCGTCGCATGGCCGGCTTCCTCCCTAGCTGCCTTTCAGCCTCAGAGTCGAGTTGGAGCCCGGGTTCTGATGTCAGCGCTGACCTCACGGTACCTGGAAAGGGTTCGACCACACTGCATGTCTTTTATTAACAGCGTATGGAACATGGTCTACCTCTTTTTGGTATCCGGGTCAGCCTTGGAGGTCTCTAGGGGGGTCACGCCATGCCCCGGAGACAGGGAGCCAGCCCTGCCGCCAGCTCCACTTTGTGGGTACTTAGTAGAAGTTGACCATGCTTCATACGTTTTACTTACAACGCATGTTACTTGGTCTACCTTTTCATAACAGCCGATGCACTTTGGGGGGCTTCCTGTAGGCAGTAACTAAGCATTAGGCATTGGGCTCGTTCCGGCGTCATCTCCACTCTGGGTCCTTGAGGGGGTCTCTCTGTGCTGCGTCCACTGCATCTGTGGCAGGCATTGCATGGTGGCTTCTTCTCAATACTGCATCTAGCCTCAGAGGGCTTCCTGGAGGTGGTGCTAACGAGAGGGAAGAGACGCCGGTTCTGACAGCAGCCCTTTCCACGGTACCTGAAAAGATGGTTGACCATAGGACATGCGCTAGCTCTGTGTCGTATGTAATATGGTCCACGTCTTCTCAATATCAAATTCAGTCGCAGAGGGCTTCCCAGAGGCAAAGCCAACTTCGTGGGAGACACACTGGTCTGGCTTCAGCACCATTCCATGGTGCGTGGAGAGACGGTAGACCAGAAAGCCTACACGTTGTTTATGACCTGTGTAATGCGGTCCGCTAAGTCTCAGCACCAGCCGGCCTCAGGGCCTTCCTGGGGACCATGCCGACTCGAGAGCAGGGCCTGTGCGGTGGGCACCATCCAGCACAAATCACCCAGTGGTTGGCTGTAGACCACGTGCTTTGTTTATGATGTTGGCTGCTTGGTGCCCCGACCAGTACTCAGCACCCATTCCCAGCCTTACCGGGCGTCTTGGAGATGGTAGTGTCATTGGATGCGGGTCTGAGGTCATTGCCCCATTCGCTGATGGGGGGTAATTCATGACGCTCATTGATTGCCACGGGCTCCTGGAGGTGAAACCAAATTAAGGGGAGAGAGGCGGGCTCCGCGTCACTTCATGGTATTTGAAGATGCGGTTGACCATGGTGTGTACGCTTTATTTATGACGTAGGACACATGGTCTACTTCTTCTCAATATCACATCTCGCCTTGGAGGACTTCCAGGAGGGGATATCAGCTTTGAGGAAGAGCCACTGTCTTGCTGTCAGTACTGCTGCTTGGTACTTGGAGAGAGGTGGTCCGTGGCGCGTTCGCTTTATTGATGGCGCACATTACACGGTCGACCTCTTTGCAGTATCTAATCCCGCCTTGCAAACTTTCCCGGAGCTAACCCCAGGTGTGCGGTGGGGACACTCATTCTGCGCTCGCTGCAACTCTGCGGGCTTTGGGATGCGTTCCTTTGTCTTGTGTGTGATGGTAACTCACGTGTGGCGGCCTTTTTCTCAGCAAACTACTCTGGCTTGGCGGCTTCAAGGGCAGGGCTAACTTTACAGACAAGGAGAGTGGCATCGACACATGTCTGGGTACATGAGATGGTTGACCAGAGAGCACACGCTTTATTTGTGCCGTTTGTGACCTGGTCCACTAACCCTCAGTATCTGATCTCCTCTGGGAGAACTTCCGGAAGAAGTGCCGACTTTGGGGAAAGAGACCACAAACCAGGGCCAGCCGGGCCCCGCTAGACTTGGAGGAGAGAGGGTCTGCAGCGTGCCTACCACATGGTGGGCCAGATACGGCAAGACTGGGACTCAGCTTTTAGCACGAGGGCCTCTCCTTGGAGGGCTTTAGTGTGGGGCCATCCAGACACGGGCAAAGGGGCATGCTGTCTGTAGCAGCCCAAAGTACTTGAGTGATCTGTTGGCCGGAGTCTGTGGGCTTGATTTACCACCAGAGTCACGTGGCCCATGCACCTCGGTACCTGGGAGGCTTGGGAAGACCTTTCGGGGAGCCAGCATTGGCTTGGGGCATCTGTGTCTCTCTGTGGCCCTGGGCCTTAACCATCGGGTGGCCGTCTTGTGACCCACCTTTCTATAGTATCACCTCCCCCTGGCCGGCTGGCCAACTTCAGGAAGTTCAGGATGCTCCTGGGGTCCACTCCCACTGGGGTACTTAGGTAGAAGGCTGATGGGCAGCATGCATTGAATTAATGGCTTACGCAGTGATGTGCGGTGTCCAAATCCCTATTAACAGGACGTCCAGGGCCGAATGTCAGGTCTGGGGGAAGCGTCCGTGGTGCTCTCGTCAGGGTTAATCAGTGGTACCTGAAGAGAGGTTTTCTGGGTTTCTGTTTCTTTAATGAGGATGAAACACACCTGGTTAACCTCTTTTCCAGTATCAAACCCCATCTCGGGGGCCTTCTGGTCCACATCCCAGCTCCAGGCAATGGGCGCTTACGGACACAAATACATGCTTGACCACAAAGCCTGTCCCAGATTTCTGACTTTGTCACCTGTTCTTCTAACCTTCAATATCTTATCCATCCTTAGGAGGGCTTCCCGTGGTGATGCCAACCCGGGGGAAGACAGCGATCCCCATGACGGAGCCGTGCCCCGGAACACAAAGGTAGGCGATCAGGGCTTGCGCTCCTCTTGCTTCTGGTGATCTCACACGTCCAGCCTCATTCAGTATCCTGTCCCCCCCTGAAGGATGGCTATTTTTCGTCCCCTTCGGCGATGAGCTTGGAGTCAGCCCAGGCCCACGTTAGGAAGGTGCCCACCGCACAGACAGCACGTCCTAGAGAGACCAGGTAGGTGGCCTGGACCACTGCTCCCTCCCCCCCGCCTGCTTCCAGTTCATTCTGAAAAGCTGTTCTGGATGTAATGGCATCTCTGTGGGAAGAAAAGATGACTCTGAGATCAGGATGAGACCTTTGTGTTGGGGGGGCGGGGGCGGGTCCCTGACACTGGTCTGTGGTGGGAACTGTTTACTTCCACAAGAATTCCGGTGTTGATTTATTTTAAATGCTTTCTGTTGCGCCAGTTTAGGGGAAAAGGCCTTTGTCCTGATCAGGAGAAGGGGGCAGCTAGTTAACCACAGGCTGTGGGATTTTACCGAGGACACCTCTGGTCTGCTAGCCGCTGTATCTAGTCGACCCCTAGGAGGCGAGGCTGATGTCACGGAGACATTGGGTTTCTATTGGCGGCTGCTTCCCGTGGTACTTGAGGGGAGATGCCCTTGGTTCGTTTGTTTCTTCTAGGACAAGTCATGCCCCCGACCTCTCTTCTTTGTGAAATGCCAGCTTGGGAGACTTCCTGCACAAACGGAAGTGGTTGGCCCCAGTCCTGGGTGAGAGAGCCAACACGTAGGCTTCTCCCGCTCTGTACGTCACGTCTGACACTGGTGCTCCTGGCCAGGCCTTCCCAGGAGGACTCCGTGGAGGCGGCATCAGCCTCTGGGAGAGGAGGTGGTTCTTGGCCAGCTCTGGAACCAAGGCCCAGAGGTAGGTGTTCGCAGTGCCTTGGTGGATGGCAGGGTGCCGTCTTGGTTCTGGGCTCTTCCGCGGCACTTGGGGAAGGGGCATGGGGTCCCTAAGGAGGCCCAGGTGGTTTCCACTCAGCCTCACTTTGTTTTCTGAGATCCAGAACACATGCGGTGGCGACAGTGGCCAGCACAACCCAGTGTCTCACATCAGCGGGCACTCCCATGCCACCACGCCCACCTGGACAGAGCCCCAGGCGTGAGAGAGGAAGGTGAGATGTGGCACAGGCAGTCCAGCAGCTCTGTAGGAGGAAGGCTGAGGCTTGCTTTCCCGGCCTGGGAACTTCCAGAAGGGGACTGTGGTGCCATCAGCAGGAAAGCCCCAATAACTGGAGGGAGGATGTACAGTGAACATTCTCTGGAGGGGAGAGGAATACTTCCTGGTGGCCTCATTCCGGGATCTATTCTAAAGGGTTTCTTGGCTGACATCTGGAAACCACGGCAGGATACTTGAATAGGACACGTGACTTGTGGGTTCCCAGGTACCGCGTCGACTCAGGACCTAAGTTCCCAGAGGTCACACCAGCGTCAGTGAAGATTCAGCAATTTGGTTTCTGTGTTTTCCGTTGAATGTTTTATTTTGCTTTTTGTTTTTTTGTTTTTGTTATTGTTGATCAGTGCTAATCTTCGATACTCGAAGGAGAGGTCGTCCGTGTTGTCTTCTCTTTATTTATGATGAAACATACACGGGAAACCTCTTTTTTAGTATCAAATCCCACCCTGGAGGCGCCTCCTGTCCCCGATGTGGCCTTCAGGGAAGGGACATTACCAGCGTCACTCTGAGTAGGCTTAGGAAGGCGGACCGGGTGACGGGGTTTGCGGGGTGGAGGGCGGTGTGGCGTGTGGCCCTCGGGACCCACCGTCCCGTGGACAGCTCCTTGGAAGGGAGCCCGTGTTGGGAAGTGGGCTCATGTTTGCGCGGCGGAGGGAGGCGGCTCAGTGGTTTTTGTCAGCTTGGCGACTCACGGTGGGTGGCGGTTCTTCAGGGTGGGATGTTGTGGGGACGGGTTTCTGGACACGGCAGCAGCATCACTGCAGGGACTGTAATCGGGCAGCCGCTCTCCAGGGCAGCTGAGAGGATGGTAGGCCGGTGACGTGCGCTTCACTTATGCTGTAGGTCACCCGTTTGACTATCCATCAGCGCCCTGCTCATCTGTGGGATGGCATCTCGGTGCGCGGACACCTGCATGTTGGAGGCTTTGGGTCCAGTGTGAATGCCGTGTTTCCAGAGAGGGGTCACCCTGCTGGTGGGGAGAGGATCTCTGTCTCATCTTTTTAAAATCAATACAAGCAATCATTAGCCAATGATCTTCTCTTTCAGCCTCAGATCCTGCCCATGAGGACGGTCTACCTGCCTGCAGACAAGGTCAGGGAAGAGGGAGGCCTTGCTCTCAGAGCCCCCATCCCGCAGGGGACCCTCCCCCCCCACGAGCGTTGACAATGTGTGGTACCACCTGGCGTGGGGGTCCAGTCTGTCCTGGGGGTGGGGGCTGGCTCGGTGGGAAGGAGCACGTGTGCCATGGCGCTAGCGTGGGGGGTGTCTGTGGCTGTGAGGTCCACTCCAGCCCGGTGTCTGGTGCCCGGACAGCCGCTGCGATGAGCCTGCCTGCTGATGACGAATGGTCCACGGCCCATGTCTTCTCAGCAGGAAACTTCACCCCAGAGAAATTTCCCGCCCGGATTCCAGGCAGGGCCGTTGGCGTCCACACCGTGATCGGTGAGTGAACACATGGGGGGCTGAGGAGCTCCAAGCGTGGTTTGGATGAGACTCTCCTGGGTCGTTACCTCTTTGAATCCAGCCCCTCTCAGGACGTGTTTCAAGTCTGTGCTCATTAACGCGGGGAAGGAGGCTTCATTGTTACTGCTCGACTCTCTGTACGGTGTCTAGCTTCACTTGACTTGTGGGGACCCCAGACAGACCGGATGCTTTTCAGTGTCAGCTTCTGTCTGAGGGGCATCCTGGCTGTGACACCAACTTGGGGGAGGGGACCGCATCACCGGAGCTGCCGTGGTGGATGTATTCCCCAAGAACACGCCTTCTGTCCAGCACATGTCTACTGGTCCTATAATCCGAGGCATCCCTTCCCCCCGCTTCCCGCGACCCCAGGACAGCTTGAGGGACCAGGCCTGTCCTGTGCAGTGAAGGCAGGAGGGGACATCTCTCCCCATCCCCCGGGGCTGGCCAGCTCATTGTTCCCACAACGATGGCAGATGCACAAGAAAGTAAGTGGCTACACAATGCTGAAACTTTGAACCCATACATTTCTGCCCACGTGTTTGGCCAGAGCCCAGAGAGGAGGGGCGAGCATACCCTCGAGGCACCTACGTGGCTGTTGTAGCGAGGGTATGCAGCCGGCGGGCCGGTAGTCCTCACGGGCCATGGAGAACTTGGGTTTCATTCACCACTCGTTCATAACCCAGTAACCTGCATGTCCTGTGCGCAGTGTGAGCTCTGCCTCGAGCTAGGGCTGCCCAGTGGAGGTGACCACGGTCAGGTCTCGGGCTCTTTCCATTTCATTGGAGGCCATGCTGCCCGTGAGCTATTTTGTGTGTTTTTCACCAGCGTTAGACCTCCGCGGCACGCGTCCCGCAACGGTGTGCCGCCCAGAAGCCGTGCTGCCTGGCACCCGGACACGACGTGCGGTACTTAATGAGAAGTTGCCCGTGTTTTTTTCGCTTTATTTGTGACGAAACATTCGCGGTGCACTTCTTTTTCAGTATCCAAATCTACCTTGAGGACTGCTTGGTTCGGGTGCCGGCGTCAGGGAAGGCATGTGTGCGCCTGGGGAATCGGATTGAGACTTTTGCCACCCTGCCTCTTTCCTCCCTTTCTCAGTCTCCCCCGATTTCAGTCCCGAAAGCCCCCTTCTTCCGGCCACGTGGCCTGGGTTGGACTGAACCCCCTCCCCACCCCACCTCTTCACACCACAGTCACACACCAGCCCAGGGTTCAGTGAGTTGCCTCGCCCCTCTCCATTTGCCGTTGCGGGATTGTTCCAAAGATGGGCCCCTAACTCCACTGACTGATGAGATGTCAGGTGTTTGCTGAGGCCTCTGGGAAAGGAAAGATCTCTCCATTGCCTGTGAGAGCTGCCAGAGTAGATCCTATATGTTCCCGTCAACCATGTGATGTGGTGGTGTGAAGTCATTTAATGACCAAGAGAAAAGCGCCTGGGTCTGGGCGGGATGGAGCTGTGCAGACCCGGAGGGGGAAATGTGTACCGTGAAAAGCATAGATTGGGGAGTTAGGAATCAGGACCTTGGTGACATTGTTTGAGCCCCTGGATCAAACCCTGCCTGAAGCTTGACCTGTCTCTTCACTTTTGGGTCACATAAGCCTATCAGTTATATAAATCCTAAAAAAAAAAAAAAAAACTCTTCATTGTTTAAGTCGGTTTGAGTTGGTTTTGCTTTGCTTGGGCTAAAAGCAGGTGCAGCCTCATGCACTTTTTTTGTCAGCGACATGTGTCTCTTGGTTCAGCTATGCCCAGTCTTCCTATCTAAGGCAGATTCTTTTTCTTATGGACTTACTGTTTGTACTTTAAATGTGTTAATTTATGAACGACAATTCCTGATTAGTGTGCTCTGTATCCAGGATAAGGCTGCTGGCATGGGCCCCTCTGCAGGGGGTGGGGGGGGCTGAAGGATGGCAGGTCACAAAGCCTCTCTGTTGACCCCCTCACTCTCAGGCTCCCTCTTTCCTTGAAGGACTTCCCTGGACATGCTGTTGACTTCAAGGAAGGCATTACTCCTCGCACCTCCTGCTCTTCGACCCTCGGTGATGGGTCTGCTGTGGTCACCACAAGTCACACCAGACTCTAGGCTGCTGGTGTTTTAAAGCACCCCCATGTCTCGAAGGAGCCAGAGGCTTCCTTGAGGAGGCGATGTCATCGGAACCATGGAAGATACAGGAGAGCTAGGCTGCCCTGGTGGCTTGCTTTGCCAGGTCGACATCCTCGGTCTCCTATTCCTTAAGAGGAGGTTGTCCCACAACCAGTGACTTGTGAGAGAAACTCTCTTCTGGGATCCAGACTGTCCTTTTTTCTCCGGAGTGATGCTCTCCAGGAGTGTCCGTGGAGTTCTCAGTAATACTCTGGAACCCATCCACCGTAAGGGTTGATTCCCACCAGGGTCGTGGAGCAGAGGGACCAGTCCTGCTTTATCCACGGGGATGACCACACGCCCCACCTGACTCCGTGTCAGCTTCACCTGTGAGGGCGTCCTGGATGCGCTGCCCCCCTCCCCCGCCCAGGTGAGTCAGTGCCCCCCGCCGGCCCCCCTCCTTTTCAGATGGATGGCGCTGGCTCTGCTCACCACCATGCTCTGACCCTCAGTGTCCCTCTTGTCCTGCAGGTGGATGGCCAGAGGAAGCGAGTAGGCATGCGTGCCCGGCAGCGCCCACCTCTGGTGCCTGGGAAGAAGTTGCCCGTGTTATTTTCGCTTGTTATGTGCCGAAACAAACATGGTGCACTTCTTTCTCGGTATCAAGTCTCACCTAGAAGAGCTCCCTGGGCCTGACAGAACTGTGGAGAAGGGACCATGGCGTCACTGCCCATCTCGGTATGTGCGGAGAGGGTTGGCGGGGTCGGGGATACGCGGCATCGGGTCAGCTGCAGCCCGAGCGTGGGCGGTCCACCTGGAAGAGCAGGCACAGCTGGGGAGGCCTCGGTCCTGAGCCAGCCCCCCACTGCAAGGGGGGAGGCCCTCTCATGAAGAATCCCCCCAACGTTTGAAAGGAGCTCAGGGGACAGCTGCTAAACATGGCTACAGCCGTAAAGACAAGCAGCAGGTGAAAACTGTCTACCAGCTCCCCCCAGGGACGTGAGTGGACGGCTGCCAGGTGAAAGTAGTTCAACTGTGACATGTCACCTTGTAGACAGCCATCCGCACGTCCGACTGTGGCGGAAGGTGATGGTCCCTGTGGTTCTGGGAGAGGGGCTCCCGACGGCAGTCATTGTGTTAGGACTAACTACCCCCCAGCCTGACTCTTCCCAGGTTCCCAGCCCCGTGCTGCTCGGTGCGGTCAGCAGAGAAGGGACGTCGGCATCAGCCCCTAGTCAGGACCACAGAATGGGTGTGATTGTGGGACATGTGCCTCGTGAGCAACCGTGCTATTGGGGTCTCTCAGTTTCCACACTAATCCATCCTTCAGTGGTCTTCCTGGAGGAGGGGGGCCTGGGGCTCCATGAATGCCTCTGTTCTGTGGTACTTCAAGAGAGGTTTCCCCCAGTGAAGTCACAGTACTCGTGACTGGTCATTCTTGGCCACCCTCTTCTCCGTGCCAAATCCGACTGGGAGGGAAAGGCCATTTGAGCTGAGCCTCTCGGGGGTATTGGTATTTCCCTGGCGTAGGGAGTGGGTCATGGTCCAGAGCGCGCGTGTGGCGGTCACGGTCACGGCCACTCACCCTCCTTGTCTGTCTTCCCTAGGAGTTGTCCCTGGAGCTCTGCCAGCTGGGACAGGATGCCATGGGGGCACCCTTGGGGCTACGTTCTGGTGCTAGAAAAGACACTGTCCATGTTTCTTTGCTTTATTTATGACAAAAAATATGGGTGCACTTCTGCAGGAGCATCGTGTCCTGTCCCTGAAGCCCGTCACTGACCAACTCCAGGGAGCAGAGCTTGCTGGCAATCCCGCCACAGTGGCCCCAGCAGGTGCCTGCATAGGGGTGCCTCCTGCTCCCCGCGCCCTCCACGGCCCGTCCTCCCTTCCGAGAGCCTCCTGCAGACAGAAGCCGTCTTCGCGTCGGGCTTATCTGCAGCCGGTGAAGAACGGCCTTCTGAGACAGGGAACTTGTAGTCAATCCGCTGGACCTTCTAGTCCCATCCTTCTCAATGATGGGGTGCCAACCTCAGGGATGGCCAGCCACGGGAGCCCCTCCCCGGGGTTTCTGAGCCCAGCATAGTGGGTGGGCTGTGTGTGCACCCCGCATGTGCCCTGTGCCACCTGGCCCATGGACCCACGGAGCCTTGGTAGCCTAGAGGGGACGCTCCTGGATGGCGTTCTGGTTCCGAGGCCCCTGTCGAATGGGAAGAGCAGCTGTCCCGTGATGCCTTTGTTTCACACCCGAGAAACATGAAAGGTACAGTTCTCGTCCACGGATCCTCGCTTTCCACCTTGGAGGGCTCCAGAACCCTGCTCCCGAGGTCAGGGAGGGCTGCTGTTCCCTGCAGCACCCCAGGTAGGTCGCAGAGAGGCCTCGAGGGCGCAGTGCTTGGGGCTCAGCTGGCGTGTGCTCCCCGTGGGTGAGCCAGCAGCCTCTGTCTCCTTCGTAGGCGGATTCCCTGGCACCGAAGGAGAAGCAAGGTCGCAGAAGCTGGTCTGAGATGTTCGAAAGGAGGTTGTCCGTGATGTATTTGCTTTGTTGTTGGCAGATATTGCACGGTTGATCTCTTTTCCGCATCAAATGCCTTCTTGAAGGACCACGGCACATGGTGTCAGGTTCAGGAGTGGGTGGGAGTGGGATCCGTGCTTACCCCCCTCCGAGGGTATGAGGACAGCTGGCTGGCCACATGACAGGTGTTTTCCTTCATTTATTTATTTGGAGATTGGAGGATTTATTGAATGAGTCAGCATATCATCCTGTTGCCGAAGGTAAATCTATAAATTGGGGAAGTTAGGTTCTGTGACCCCAATGTCTTTAGGAAATTGACAAAGAAATGTGAACAAAAAGTTTAACATGGTTTTCGGAGTTCTGGAAGAATCCCGAATATACTCTCTCCAGCTTAACCTCTGGTTTCGAAAGCTTAACCTCTACGGGAAGCGATAAGTCACAGACATAGGCTGCAAAAAATTGAATGAAGAGATGATCGTGGGGATTTTTACAAATATGTGACAGGCGTACTGATGTTTTAGTATGTAACTTAGTTTAACATAATTTCTTTATACAATAACTGTTGTTTAAAAGTGTGAAATACCATGTTGTTTGGGGAAGTCTCCAGATAGGTAAGAGAGAAAGAGAGAGAGACTCTAGGGTTTTCGACTCTTCCAGTGTCCCTGTCTCTGGTCTCAGCTAATGGCCGGGGGCCCCCAGGTCCCCAGAATAGAGGCTCTGACTTATTTTTCTGTCGCCTTCCTGGAAGCCACCCTGCTGTGATTAACACATACTTTTTCCTTATACCTAGCGGAGGCTCCTCAGGATTTGGGGGCAAGTGGCTTATTCAGGAAGTGCTCTAATTAAGCCATTCCAGGAGGGAAGGAGTGTGGCGGGGAGGGGAGGGGTAGTAACCATGCCATGAGCAGACAGGACTGTTGGCTCCCTGACCTTTGGTGCCCTAACCAACATTTTAGCCCTAGCAGGGCACCTGGGGAGTGATGCCAGACCCCTTGGAAGCGACAACAGGTGGGCTGGCATTGTTACCCTGGGGTACCCAGTGGGGGAGCTCGGGGGCTGGTCACTCCATCTGTCCCAGCTCTTGCCTCGCTGCCTGCATTTCAGTGAGAAAACAAGTTGCCCATCCAGTGCCCTCCTCGCTCATAGCCATGCTGGCAAGAACCACCCCTGGGTACACGCCTGAGGTTGGCCGCAGCCGGTATGTACTTTATTTATGACCTAGGCCCTCTGAGCCCCTCACCAGCTATGTCTCATTATTCTTGCCAGGGCTTCCTGGAGACAGCACCCACGTAGGGAGCATGACCTTGCCCCTGATGGTAGGTGAAGAATGCTTGGCCCCATGTGTTGGCTTTATCTATGGAAGATCATGCTTGGGGGGTGGGAGAGAGGGTGGGGGATCAGGATGGCTTCTTTAGCAAGCCACATCTAGATGGGAAGAACTCCAGCTCTTGGTAAATGAGAGCTGTCCCTTGGTCCACATTATCCTCGGTATCTATTTATCCTTAGGAGGAATGCCCAAACTCATCCTTTGTGACACCACGTGGTGGTTTTCGAGTGCAAGACTTTCTGGAAACAAGCCTAGCGTCAGGAGAGCTGTGTCAGCGTGGGTGCCCCTTTGTGGACTATGAATGGAAGGTTGGCCGTAGAGCGTATGCTGTGTTTACGAAGGCCACTTGGCCCTCTTGTCTTCAGGTCCTGAATCTGTTTTCAGGATGACTTCGTGGCGGTGATACCGACCTGGCAGGAAGAGGACCGGATTCTGGGACCCTCGGTGCTGCTGGAGGCGTGCTTTCCTGCGGATTGGCAGCACCTACTTTGGTAAGTCTCTGTGTTCAGTCCACCCAAAGGATGATTTTTCTGGAAGCTCTGCAGTGTTTTCAGGGGGTGGCGATGGTGGCTGGTGAATAAACGTGCTTTGCTGCCCCTTGGTTGTATTTGAAGAGCTGTTTGTGTCTATTTCTCTAATGTACCCCTAAGAGCGGATCCCACTGACTCCTCAAATCCTGGCTACTGGGACCTTTTGGATTCAAGTCTTCTTTTCTGGAGGGTTCTTTGGTGTTCTCATCCCCCTAAGGTATGTGAAAGGGTACTTGGTGATCAGCACCCACTTGTACACGGCCTTTGCCTTCGGGTGCCTTAGGCAGTCTCCACAGAGCTGAGGCTGACTTCAGGGACTTCGCAGAGCTTCTGTTTTTTGTCTGTGATATTTCTGGAATTTAAAGAATGGTCATCCTTCCTGTGCTTGCTTTATGGATGGTGAATTTTAGAAGTATGTTCCATTTTTCAGAATCTTTGGGATGCTTTGGAAACAGTCGTAGCCATGAAATGCCCATGATACATTACGGAGGTCCTCCCCAGGGAGAGGGACAGTGGGCCCCGCCCCTAATCATGCGCCCGGTGACCGGGTCTGTCATCTGGACGTGACAAGGCCAGGGCCTGGGATTACAGTTCCTTTACGGAGTGCCGAAGGTCCTTGACTATCCTGGGTGCTTTTATTCATACGAATTACTCAGGTTAGGACTTGCCAGGGCTCTTCCCTGCTTGATATTCAGAAGGTGGATGTTCCTTCTATGTTTACGGCATTTACAGTTAATCATAGAGGAAAATCCACATGTTTGGTATTTGAAGTCGCCTTTAAAACATTTCTGAGCCCCACCCCTACGCCCAGGGGAAAGAGAGGAAGATTAACGAGTGCCCCCTCCCCTGCCTCCTCCCACCAACAGAGGGAGTGAAGGGAAGACAGAGCCCAAAACTTAGGTTCTGATTAGTGAAGGGACAGTGCCATCCTCAGAACTGACCGCCACCCTGTCACGCCGGTGGGCACAAGCCGAGCGCGCCCACCCTGTGTTACCTCTGTTTCTGATGGAGTGTGCGTAGGTCCAGGCTTTACAGGACTAAATCCTTCTTTGGTATTTAAAAGGTGGATATTCCTTCTATGTTTATGTTATTTATGGTTAAACATAGAGGAAATTCCACGTTTTCAGTATCAAATGCTGCTGGGAAGCATGGCTGGATGGAGGCTACCGTCAGGGGAGCGGGGGGTGGTGGTGAGCCCCTCCAGGGTAAGTGGAGACCGTGGACCCCAGCCGTGCGCTTTCTTCGTGCCATATGCTTGCGGACCACCCGTGCAGCCCCCCCCACCCCCGCCCCATCTCTTGACCCCTCTGCCGAGCTGCCACCTCGGGGAAGAGGCTGGGGTCTGCGGTCACGGTTTCTGCATGGCAGCCGACGTGCCTTTCACTTTTGATGGAGTGTGCGTAGGTCCACGCTTTCCAGGATTAATCTTCTTTGGTATTTAAAAGGTAGATTTTCCTTCTATGATTACGTGTTTGATGGTTAATCATAGAGGAAAATCCACGTTTTCAGTATCAAATGCTGCTTTGGGAACACGGCTGGCCTGGAGCTGCAGTCAGGGGAGCGGGATAGGGCCGCGCCCCCCACCAGGGTAAGTGAAAAGCTGGTGGACCGCGGAACATGTGCTTCGTTCGAGCCATATGTCTGCCGACCATCACCTTTAGAAGCCCCCGCTCACGGAGGAGCCCCCCGGGGCGGAGAGCCCTGGGCGTGTCGTCACAGCTGGGCCGCGACCGGAGGCGACTTGCTCTGCCGCCTCACTTCTGCTTTGGATGAACCGTGCACACGTCTGCTCCTTCCAGAGCTCAGTCCTTCTTTGGTATTTAAAAGGTGGATATTCCTTCTATGTTTACGTGATTCATAGATAATCATAGAGGAAAATCCATGTTTTCAGTATCAAAAGCTGCCTTGAGAGTTTTTCTGGAGGAGACTGTAGGGCGAGAGCCCCTCCCTGGGACCCCCACCCCCACCCTCCTGCCCGGGCAGGTGAAAACGTGGTGGGCTGCACACGGTGTGGTCAATTACACGACGCCTGAGGACCCTGTGGGCTTAGAAGCCACTTCTCACTGGGAGGCCAGCTCGGGGAGGATATCAAGTGGCGGGGTTGGGCGGGGTCTGTCTTCCTGGCTCTGCGTGGAAATTCGTCCGTCCGCCCTCCGTGACTTTCATTTTTGATGACTCAAACACAGGTTCACGTTCTCCTGGACAGAATCCTTCTTTGGTATTTAAAAGGTAGATTCTCCTTCTATGAGTACATTATTTATGATTAATCATAGAGGAAAATCCACGTTTTCAGTATCAAATGCTGCTGGGAAGTCTCCAACGACGTGAAGTCGCCATCCAAGAAGAGACGGTGTGGGGGCCCCCTGCCGGGTGCCGGAGCCGACCGTAGCGTAGCCCCACTCTTTGTACGGGTCACCCCCTTGGCGTCTAATGTGCCCTTTCCAGGCTGTGTCCTCATACCTCCTCGCTGACCTTGAATGAACTTTGTTCTCTGTGCATTTACCATGTTTATGAAGGTTTCCTGGAATCCCCCTCTTCGCAGGAACTTTCGAGAGTACCTGGGCATGCTGTCAGTTTCGGGAGGAGGCACTGGGTGGGGGAATCCCAGGGGAGTGTGGTTGGAGTGGGTGCACAGTGCCCCTGTGGGCGCGGACCCCGCACACGGCACAGCGTGTGCCCCCCCGCCTGCTGACCCCGCGTATCCGATCTGTTTGTCTTAGGCTCACGTCAGGAGTTGATGCCGTCTATGTCACAGAGCCAGTGGCCTTCCTGCCAGCGCTCTCGTTTGCTACTTGAAGAGAGGTTATCCTTCGTGTGTTTGTATGATTGTAATGAATATGCAAGGACAAGCTCTCTGCGAGGAGCAAATCCCACCAGGGGAGGCTGTTTGGAGACCAGGCTGACTTCGGGGACCCAGCAGAGGGCCCGGATGGCTGCAGAGCGGGCAGCTGCATGGTTGGCGGGGGTGCGGGCCCCTCTCCTGCTCTTTGTGACCCGGTGCTCCCACCTGCCCGGTCCCACGCATCTTTTCGAGGACTTTCTGGAAGAGATGATGACACAGGAGATGACAGACACCCTGGGTTTTCTTTCAGAGCCACTGGTCTGTTTAGAAAGCGGTACTTCCCTGGGTGGGCCTGCTTCGCATAAGCCTGGAACATCCTTGTAGCTGGTCTGGCAGGGGTTTCCCAGATAGGATGCCAGGCGCTGGCGAGAGGCCTCCTGGTCTGTTCCCCTCCCAGATACGGTGGAAGGATGTTCGAGAATAGCGTCAGTGTCTAGCTGAGAGTTGGCGCATTTGGTCCACCCACCCTTCACATCCATCCTTGGGCTGACTTCTGAGCCCTAGTGTCCACCTGAGGGAGGGGGCTGGGTTGGTGCCAGTCCCAAGGAAGGGACTGGGGTGGCCCCAGAGCACTCAGTGTTTGTAGGAGGCTTGCTGCTGGGACCGTCAGACCCCAGTGCCCTCTGTCCATAGACAGCCCCTTAGCATCACTGCCGGTTGTGATGGAAGGACCCGGGACTCCTGATGTCATTATCTGTCTAGTTAGCGCCGGCACATGGGGATGTCATTTCCCTCTGATGAATCTTGCATCAGATGGGTGCTTTGGAGTGGGCAGCGCAGGTGGCCTGCGGGATGCATCGCCAAGTTCAGGAGAAGGATGCCCGTCTCAGCACTGCTGCACAATTTGCGAATGGGTGGTCTGTCATGGAGTGTGTTGGTTTTCCTTTCTTACTTTTTTCCCCCTTGTAATGATGCATGCAATTGTGTCCTCTACTCCCAAGCAGCCAGTGTGTTATCAGGTGGACTTCCTGGAGGCAGTGTTTTGGGACAGAGGCAGCAAGCTTTCCCCAGGGCAGTTTTGCAGGCCCTGAAGGGATGTCAGCCTTTGTCCACTTCAGGTTGGGTCATGGACGACTGCCTGTCTGTGGGGAGATAGTCCTGTCTGGGAGAGAGGCTGGAAGGATGGCCTATCTCAGGGCTGGGCCCCAGCATGCAGGGGGCAGGGTTGTCACCCCCCCTCCCCGCCCCGGTCGCAGGCCCTGCAGGAGGAGACCACCCCGGAAGACTCAGCATGGTCCTCACTGGAGCTGCTCTTTGGTACTTGAAGAGAGGATACCCTTTGTATGTTCACTTTATTAATGGCGAATATACAGGGGGAGACTCTTATTTGCGTATCAAACTCTGATCGGGAAGGTGCTTGGACCCAGCTCCATCTTCAGGACAGAGACATCAGCCTGATGGCAGCCCTTCCCAGGTATGTCCCCGCTCCCCTGGGCCCAGGTGTGGGCTTCAGTCATGATGCTGGCCCTGGGCTCCTCCTTGTGGGGGACTGCCCAGAGGCCGTGCTGTGTTGGTGGTGGCAGGGAGGGGGGGCCTTTTACACTTGCTGCCTCTTGTCTGCACTGAGTTTGATGGTGGTTTGCTTTTTTAAAGATGAGTTATGCATGGATCTGTCCTTTGTCGGTACTGAGTCCTACCAGGGCGCGTCCCGGTACCGCGTCAAGCTCAGGAAACCAACCTTGCTACCAGAA
Organism: Spilogale gracilis; assembly: GCA_004023965.1. Classification (NCBI taxonomy): domain Eukaryota; kingdom Metazoa; phylum Chordata; class Mammalia; order Carnivora; family Mephitidae; genus Spilogale; species Spilogale gracilis. Next base: position 32,700 of record PITA01002238.1, on the reverse strand, counting down.
GGTTAACACATGAGTGACCATCAACCACACAGCACCAGCTTAATTTAGGATGGTCTCAAGCCTCCTTGACCAACCCCCAGTAGTCCATCCTGGAGGGCTTCCTGGAGGTGGCATCAGCTTTGGGAAAGAGGCTGAGATTTAATCATCAGTGCTGCTCTCCAGTGTTCAGATGGACATTATCCTGCTCCTGGTCCCTGAGGTGAATCTGTAAGAGCTACTTCTTTTTGTGATTTGTGGTTCTTGTTGTGCCTTGGAGATGGTGTCCTCCACAGGAACTGCTGGGCTCTGGGAGGAGCCATGGGAGCCATCCCCCTGGGCCAGGTACGTGAACATGGGCAGGTTAGAGGGACGGGCTTCTGTCTCACTGTTTGCCTTCGCTTCTCTAACGGCCTGCATCTCGTTCACCCCTAGGATGATGGCCGGGAGAAGAGAGCTCTGGTTCTGTTTGCAGGGACGGTTCTTGGGTGGTGTGACCATTGGCTTTGCCCTGCCGGCCATGAGGGTGGCAGGAGCACTGTGGCAACCCTCATCAGGAGCAGACGTCATCTGAGAGAGGTGAGCGCCTCATCTGGGGGACGAGGCAGGTCCCCTCCTGACCTGTAGCCTTCACTTGCTGCTCCTTCCATGGGGGCCATCTCAGGGGAGGGGCCACCGTGGGGAACTGGTGGTGGGTGTGTGTTCTTCATTACTCTGTGGTGTATGGTGTTTGACTCCTTTTCCATAGAACTGTCCTACCATGGCCTTCCTATCCTAGCATGGCTTCCTAGCATGATGCCCACCTCCAGGAGGGTGGCGCGGAGGGAGCTGATTCTGGGAATGACATCGCTGTTTATGCCTCTGTGGGAGGTTTGACGGGGTGACCACAGGGCCTTTGTTTTATCTACGATGTAAATATGCCCAGTCCTCTTGCCCTCGGTCCCCGGTATGTTATCAGGAGAACTTCCTGGAGGAGTTGCTCATGCTTGTTCCACCCCTGGAGTCAATTTTCAGAAATCTTAAGAGGCTGAGCTCTGTGCGTACACTCAAAGGCTGTGGGGTTGATCTCCTTCTCAGGAACAAGTCCTGAGCTGGAGTAATTCCTGGACACGAAGCTGATTGCAGTAAAGGGGTACTGGCATCTCTGCCCCTCCCTGGGCTCCGTGGAATGGGGAACTGACCAACGGGCACACACCTGGCAGGAGGTGTTTACCCTCGGGTCTGCCGTTCTGCATGTCCCCCCCCTCCCTAGGACTGATCCCAGGAGAGGAGGCCAGGCCTGAGAACCATAGCGATGGACCTGCCCAATGCCACTGTTTGGTACTTAAAGCGAGGTTGCCCTTTGTATATTCGGTTTATTGACAAAGAATATACAAGGGCAAGCTCTCTGTGAGTATCAAACCTTATCTGGGAGTCTTCTTGGACCCAGTCACATTCAGCGAGGGATGCGGTATGTGTGTGCATGTCTGTGTGTGTTTGCTGTGTGGCAAATCGCTCAGGGGTCACCACTCATCGCAGGTGACTTTGTGGGTGCGCGGCCGAGTCTGGGAAGGCCAAAGGGCCCAGCAACACCACCTCTCCCTGTTATGCGTGGGTGGGTCAGGAGGCATGCACCGTGTGTGGTCTGGGTCCCAAGAGGGCCAGGTCGGTGCTGGCGCCGGGCGGTGTATGTCGTTACTGTCGTGATCCGGTCCGTGAGCCTGCACGCTCATGCCTGGTGCGTGTGCCCTGGTCCACTAACCCACAGCGTCTAATTCATCCCCAGGACTGCGCCTTGAAGACGGACCAAGTCCTCCCAAGGCAGCGGCTTTCTTTTCCATGCTAACCTTTGGTACTTGGAGAGTGGTTATCCCTGTCCTGTTCGTTTTACTCATGTCGAATCGTACAGGGTCATCCACTTTTTCAGTATCAAGAACGCAGACCGTAGAGTTCGATTTCCTGTGTTTGGATCCCGCCTCTGACACTTACTAACCGTGCAACATTGGGCAAGATCTCCTCGCTGTGCCTGCTGCCTCGCCTGTCCGAGGGGGTCGTGGGGGCTTGTCCGCGGCTTAGAGTGGAGCCTGGCGCTTGGCACTTTCTACGTGGGTGGCCGTGACGCTTACGGGCCGTGCCCCGGGGGGTGGGGACGGTGGTGTTTCGCGCCCTCCTTGGAGTCTGGAGCAAGGTCGAGATGTGAACATCAAGCCCCCCGTCAGGTATGTGAATGGGCTGCTGAGACCGGAGTGGGTGCCCTATTCATGCCGGGGGGCCCCCCGGCCCCCCGAGGCTCTCCACGGGCAGCGACGGAGCCCTTGCCGCTCACGGCCAGAGGCGGTGGCGCCAGCAGGGCAAGGAGGGCGTCCGTTCCGTGTCAGGGGGACAACCCTGGGGTTCTTGACCTCCGCCGCCATCCAGCCCCTGAAGGCCTCTTCGGCGAGGATGCCAAGCAGCGCGAGGAGCGGGTTCGGGGAGTTTGTCTCCCGGGGGCTCAAAGAGAGGCTGTTGGCGGTGCGTGCGTGCCCGGGTGCGCGCACGCGTGGGTGCATGTGTGAGCGTGCGCGTGCGTACCTTGGTCCGCTGAGTTCCAGTCGCTGTCCAGTCGCTGTCCAGTCGCTGTCCAGCCCCGGGCCGGAGGACCTGCAGGTGCGGGGGCTCCTGTCCGTGCTGTTTCATACTTGAGGAGAAATTATCCTTGGTGTGTTCGCTTTGTTTGTGATGCATCATACAAGGACAGTTTCTTTTTGAGTATCAAATCCTGCCTCACAGACCTCCTGGACTCCGCGGCCGGTTCCGTAAAGGGCGGCACGTGGCACGCCTTCCGGGGCTCCTGCCGGGCTGGGGGTGAGCGAGCGTGCCCTTGGCTCGTGCTGGGGGCCCGGGGGCGGGGCTGAGTGGGACCGGGGCCGCGGGCCCCTCGGTGCCGTCGCTGGTGTCAGGTGGGGCATGGCGTTCAAGGCTCGTCGGTCCTGCTTGCGGGGCATGAAGCCATCCTCAGAGACAGGTCGTTGGGTCAGACCCCCTCCCCCTGCGCGAGGGTGTGACGGTCCCCAAGCATGTGCCGAGCTCTTGGTGTGTGAAGCTGACTGGCTAATAACCGTTATTGTCCGGACCGCCCGGGAAGAACTTTCTGGAAGGGACACCAACTTTGGAGAAGATGCCAAGCTCTTCTGGATGATGCAGTTCTTTGGTGCTTAAAGAATGGTTGTCCGTAGTATGGTCTCTATATTTATGGTGATTAATATCGGACAACCATTGTTGTAGTATCCAAATTTGCTTCAAAAGTTCCTTCAAGCACGGCGCTGACTCTGGCGGGAGGATGCCGACTCCTGCCTTACCATGGAGCACGTCCGTTCTGAAGATCTAGAAGAACTCATTCAGTGGCCCAGGGTGCAAGCCATCAGCGTGAGGGCCTTGCGCTGATACTTACTTTGGAGTGGAGACACAGTTTGGGTGCTTGGGGCCCCTTGGAAGGTGTTCAACTAATTATCCAACTGTCTTTATCTTCTTGTTCTTAAATGGTAGCCACAAGGAGTCCCATGGAGAGATGCTGGCTCCAGACATCTCTTTAGACACCTAGGTGGCGGACTGGGGCACCGGGGTCCCACGTTCCCGGGTCTTCGGCATATATCCTGAGCACGGAGGACTGCCTGGGGGTGGGGGCAGACATTTAACACAGTGTGTTTCCTGCCACTCCTACTGCTCCAAGACCCTGAGCAGCTGTGTAGTGCAAGTTCTGTTTATTCTCAACCACGTGCCTTCTTTTGGACCCCCTTTATCTTAGATTCTCAGATGGAACACAGGCTTTGGGAAGATGTGGTGGTTAGCAGCACCTCTGTGGGGGTGTGTGTGTGTGTGTGTGTGTGTGTTTGTGTCTGTGAGTATGCGTGTTTATGTATATGTGAAGCACTGGTTAGAACAGTGTTCCTCAAACTATAAAATGCTTCTAAGATTTTCATCACCTAGGGATCTTGTTAAAAGGCAGATTCTGATTCAGGGACCAAGATTCTGCATTTTTAGCAAGTTCTCAAGTGATGCTAATGCTACTGGTCGGTGGACAACACTTGGAACCATTCAGGGCTGGATCTAATGGGCCTTATTTGTGATATGTGTCCCCTGATCCCCCACCTTCCGTATGCCATCCATCCTGAGCGAGACTCCCAGAACCAACACACTTTGGTTGTGAACAACGGCTATCTGTGCTGGGTTCCCTGGATGCCTCGATGTCAGGAGATGACTCTTCTTTGGAATCAAATCATGCCTCAGAAGGCTCCTCAGATACAAGGCCACGTCAGGGAGAGGCTGCAAGTGTCCGCCCCAAGCAGAACCTGTCAGGTGCTGGGTCAACAGTGTAATTGATGGCTTGGACCCTCTAATTCTGTTATCCTTCCTTTGCAGTCAGGCCAGAGACACCGAGGGCGTCTTGCGGTGGAGACCTTGTCTCGGGGATCCATGACACTCTGTTTTATCAGAAGAGGTAGGTATATTTACGATTATCTGTCATCTGCTGACTACTTCTGGTCATCAAATTCCATCTGCCAAGAATCCCTGGAGGAAGGTTTCTTGTTGTGGCTTTGTTTTGTGTACAACCTGCTTTGCAAGTCTTTTGGAACTTTGAACTTTGAGGTTTGGATGGTGGTGTCAGGGCACAGGGCAGGCCCTGGGACCCAAGACTGGGGACAGATGGCTGATGCTGGCACCTGTGCTTGCTTCGTAGGTTGTGAACGCCTGGCTCCCTGGTTTTCGGGATTCAGCTTGTCCAGAGAATTTTCCAGAGGCAAAGGCACCGGTGGGGAAGAGGTCATGGTTTTCATGTCAAACCTAATTCAGGGATATTTGAGGAGAGGTTATCCGTGTTCTGTTCGCTTCATTCATCATGAATAATACATGGTTAACCTCTTTTTGAATATCAAATTCTGCCTCGGAGGGCCACCCACACAAGAGACGTGAGAGTGTGTGTTTCTGGTGTGCGATGTGAGCCAGGGGCCTGTCCTGAGCTTGGCGAGGCATGCTTCCTAGAAGGGAGGCCGGGGCGGGGGGAGCCCCAGGGGGGGTTTGCTGTGTTTTTGCGGTGAACTTGCTGTGTTTCTTGATGTGTACAAAGTCGGCCCCATTTAATTGCCGACATGCTTTGGAGTGAGAGTGTGATGTAGGGGCTGCTCCCGGGGTGGGCCTCATGTCCATATCACCGTAGGGCAGCTCAGGGAGTGCCTGATGCATGAGCCTGCCCCTGGGAGTTGGAGCTCTGGCCTGGCCCTTTGTAGGGTGGCTTCCCGGAGGCCATGCTGGCCCCCTGGATACACTGTGGTTTCCACCTCACTGGGATCCTCAAGGAGAAGTCACTTCTTTCAAGACTTCTCTGAGGGTAGTCTGTTTCAAGGGTCAAATCCCACCCCAGCTGGCTCCCTGATCTGAGGGCCACCACTTTTCCAGGTATGTGAAAGGGAGGCTGATTTCTGCTGTTTCTTCACAGGTCTCTGTGTGGTCACAGAACCCCACTCTCCACTTCCTTTTCAGGTACTTCCATGAGGCAAGGCCAGCAGAGGCAGAAAGTTCTTGAAGGGACTGGCCCTGAGCTGCATTCCTGTCCCATAGCCAGACCTCTTTTCATCCACACCTCTGCCCCAGGCAGCACCCTGCAGGTAGAGGCCAATTCCAGGAGGAGAACAGCAGTCTCAGGATCTCCCCTTGTTATGGGGAGGGATGCCAGGTTGGTAGAGGGTCACCTGCGCTCCAGGACCTCACCTACACCCAGGGTGACATCCTGGAGCTGCTGCAAAGCCCAGGTGCCCCCCCCCCCCACCATCCTGACGCCTCTCTTCCCCCTGTGATGACCAGCACGGTCGATTCTGTTGATGGCACACATTCAAGAAGGATGCATGTTGGGGACGTCAGCATCACACAGTAAGAAAACTGCCAACCTCTGCCTCAGGTCTGTGAATACAGAGTTGCCCCTGGGGGGTGCATTTTTTGGTGAACGTGTCCCCTGGTCCACTAACCCTTTGTTCCACAGGTCGAGGAGGAGAAGCCCCTGAAGTGAAGCAGACTTTGGAGATGGGGTGCCCATGTTGCTGGCGGCATTCAGTGTTCGAGGCAGGCCCGCTCTTGGGCAGGTGTCGCATGGTGGATCCCATGCTGGTATCACGGGGAATGTGCAGAGGTGTCCCACCTGCAGGGAGGGGATCTGCAGCAGCCCCGTCCCACCGTCTGTGGGTGGAGAGTCAGCATGTGAGGGTCTGTCCTTGCAGGACTTCTGGGGGCCAGGCCGTTTGTGTGCCCAGTCCCCCCCCGCCTGTCACAAAGACAGAGTTTCGGTCTGGGGTACTGTATTCATGGCATAGGTTTCATGGTCCTCCACCTCTCAGTATCTCATTCTGCCCATAGGTCGTCCTGGGGAAGGTTCTTGTTTGGCAGTGTCAGTCTAAGGTCTAGGCAGAGTTGATTTGACCCCAGCACTCAGCCCCCCAATGGGCGGAGGCGGGGGTGAAGGGGTACGGTGGGCTCCTCCTCTCCCTCACCTATACAGGGAAGACGTGTCGGGTCAGTCTTCAGTGCTTTTCCTATTATAAACTCAGTGCAGCATTTCATCCTTCCCGGATATAATTCCAACTCACAGAGGAATGACCTCCCCTGATTACTTTAAAGAATGACCCATCATAGAGCCTGTGCTTCATTAAGTCAGCTCCCCTCCCCATCTACCAGTGAGGCCTTGGAAGCTCAGCCTCTGGGGCTGAGTGGGGTTGGGGTTGACTGTTGGGACTTCACCGTGTTTGTGGCTAATCACATCGGAGCTGCTGTTTTTCAGGACCAACGCCCACCTGGAAATGTGCCCCGACAGGACTCCGACGTGAGGGCAGGGCCATTGTCCATGATAGGGGAATGGATGGTTGATCAGAGAACATACATTTTATCAATGATGTATGTCAACTGATCCACAGTCCCTACCTATCCAGTAACTTCTCAGGACAGACTTCGGGAGAAGAGGTGGTGGTTTCCTTCTCCGTGCTAGTCCCTGGCCTTTAAAAAGACCTTCTCTTTGCTGGGTTGGCTCTCTTTATGCTGAGTCATCTGGGGGAAGGTTTGTGTTTTTAAGTATTGATCTTGTCTGGGAAGAGCTGTTGGTACCAGCCCATTCCCGGGGGCAGGAATGCATGGCTGGCCAGAGAGCATGGGCTTTATTTACAACATGTAGCACCCAATTCTCCTAACCCTCAGTCCCCAATTCGTCCTTAGGAGGACTAGCTGGAGGCCAGGCCAACTCTGGTGAAGCCACGGTTCAGCCGCCTTAGCCTCGGTACTTGAGGAGTGGTTATCCCTGCTGTGTTCGCTGTATTTATGACGAATCATACAGGGACATCCAGTTTTTCAGTATCAAATACTGCTGTGGAGGGCCTCCCAGACAGCATGCCGCCTATGGGGAGGAGGCCTTGGCTTCCCTACCCACCCAAGGTATGTATGTGGATGGTGGAGCATGGTGCCCATGCTTCTGTCCTGAGGCCCATCGCCTGTCGCACCCATGAGCAGACGCTGGCTGCCTAGGAGGGCTGGGCTGGGCTCTTCTGGAAGGGGTGTTGGTATCTGCACCACCCATCATGAGCTGTTGACCAGGGAGAACCCCACCCAAACCAAGCACCTGCTGCCTCTCAGGAGAACCCAGTCCTTGCTCTAAGACGAAACCCTGGAGACCACGCCCGCCTAAAGACGTGGCAGTGATGCCAGCTGATGCATGATGGGCACCTCTATTGCATCTGCTCCAGGGTGGACTCTTGCTAGAGTCAGATCTTGCCCGGAAGGGCTTTCTGGAAGCAGGGTCAACTTCTTGGGAGACATGTCTTTCTGGTATATGTGGAGAGAGAGTGGAGCAGTGGTGCTCTTTGTTTCTGATGGCCTCACTTGCTTCCCTCTCCCGTAAGACCCAGCCCCCTTTTGTAATTGCCTTAGGGAAGGATGATCTGCTTTGGCCATGATGCTTTCTCCATGGGGCTTTCTCTTTTCATGATCAAATTCTCTTGCTACTGGCAGAACCACACAGTACAAGAATTGTTCAACCTACAAGGAATGATTCAATCGTTCCACAGACAGCTGTGTGCATACTGTATTCTAGATGATTCTAGAACTTGGCTATTTCCTCTAAACTGGGAGTAGAGCAGTGAACAAGAGAAAGTCCTTGCTCATTACAGCCTGGTGGGAGACACGGACAATAAGAAGCCAGCTATGAGATATAATTTTGTCCATTGTTAAGTTTTATGGCGAGAAAGAAAGTAGGATAAGGTCTCAGAGAGAAGCAGAAGTGGGATGGATGATATGGTAACTACGGGGTCTGGGAAGGGGGAATGGGAACTAAGTGGGGAGGGTGGGTCAGATGGCAATCTGGGATAAGAGCATTTCAAAAGGAGGGCAGGGTATCTGGAAAGCCCTCTGGCATCTTTGAGGGAAAGGAAGAAGGTCAGTGGGGCTGGACTGAGCTATGGAGGACAGGCTGGAGCTGAGGTGGGGCAGGTTTAGATGTTATTCTGAATGAGGTGGAGGCTGTGGGAAGGTTCTGAGCAGGGAGAGATGCAGGATCTATGTTTAAAACTTACTGTGACCATGAGAAGATGGAACTTGGTCCTACTGGTCCAGGGTTGTTTGGGAGAAGGTGGGTGAGTGACTTTTGATAGCATCCTTCTTGGAATTGCTTTCTTGGGTGGTTCTCCGGGGGGAGGGGTAGTGGAGTCCGGTGGGTAGAGCCTGGGTAGGAAGGGAGTGGGGGGTCTCCCGGGGTGGTGAAGACCTTGGCGAGCCTCCCTCAGATCCTCCTGAGGGTGCCTCGGGTCCCTGGGCTGACCAGACTCTCCAGGAGCAGCCTGCAGTGGCCATGGGCATCTCTCTGGAACTTCCCCAGTTTGGTGGATCCCACGAGTGAAGAAGGAGCTTGGCTAGCGCCTCCATGCGCTCGGTGGATAATCGAGTGTGGTCTGTTGAGAAGTCCAAAGCCTCCATTCAGAAACCCTTGGGTCCGTGCGCTTGTGGAGAGCTCCGACCTGTGGCGAGTTCGCACTTCGAAGCACAAGTTTCTTCTCTTCTCTAAACTCTGCCCTCGAGGACTCAGGAGCACGAATTCAACTCCAGGGGAGGGGGCGCTGTGTCAGCACCCCTCCCAGGGAGGTGAGTGGATGCTCCCCCCCACAACCTCTAGCATGTTCTCAGGACCCACGTCAACCGTGCCACTAACACTCTGTGTCTCATCTGCCCGTAGGATGGCGGTTGGAGGCCACGCACCCCCAGAGAAGAGGAAGGGGACCTCTTGTCTGTGCTGTTTCTGCCTTTCTGTGGTACTTGAAGAGAAGTTGTTCGTGGTGGATTCGCTTTACTTATGACGAATCATTCACGGACAACACTTTTTTCAGTACCAAATGCTGCCTCTGAGGACTTCCTGGACACAAGGGCCACGTCAGGGAAGATGTTCGGGTCACCAGCCATGTGGAGAAGACAAGGATGGAGGGTTGGCCAGGGACACCGAGCTTGAGCCAGCTGTAAGTCGTGTGGCCCACTAACCCGAGCATCCGACCTGCCCGTCGAGGGCCTTCCCCTGGGCCGCGCTAACTCTGGGGACCCGGCTGTGCTTCTGTCACCAGCGCCACCTCACCGGACTCAGAAGAGAGGCTTCCTGGGCCCAAGGCCAACCTCCAGAAGAGATGCTGGTGTGAACACTATCCAGGGTGTGTGACTGGTGGACCAGAGGGGCAAGCATTCTGTTCACCCTGTGGGCCACCTAGTCACCAACCCTCAGCACCCACTCCGCCCACCCAGGACGACTTCTCGGAGGTTCTGCCGACTCTGGGCCCACGACGACAGGCTTCTGGCACCTGCTGCTCAGTGGACCCAGACAGCCGTGGTCGGGAGGGTGTGTTCGCTTAAAACACAGCGACTCATCCTCGGTAGCCCCCTCATCCCTGTCACTGCACAGCCTCCTCGAAGCGCTCCTGGGACGTGATGCTGCCTTTGGATGAGGGACCTGATGCGAGCGGCCGGCTCCTCTCCAGGGTGTGTACCCGCTCACTGAGCATGCGTTTCCTCCGTCAGGTGCGGCGCCCAGTCCCCTAACCCATAGCACCCTGTCTCTGCACAGGAGGACCCCGCGGAGGCGAGGCCCGCCCTGGGGAGCAGCCCTGGTACTCCGGCCAGTGCCGCCGCTCTGTCAGAGCGGGGTGGGGGGGCACCACGATGTGCCGCTCTGTGACAGCCGTCGAATGGTGTCCCCTCTTGCCGGAGGACTCGCTGGGTCCGGCCCACCTTAGGGTAAGTGCGTCTCGGGTGAGCATGCAATTCAAGAGGTAGTATGTCACTCGGCCCACTACCCAATGTGGTCCCGCCCATCCCTTGCAGGGCTCCGGAGAGGGTAGCCGCCTGCAAGGGAGAGCCCGTGGATTCTCGCCAGCGTTCACGTATGGTACTTGAAGAGAGGCTGGCCGTGATGAATTCGATTCATCAAAGCGAGTCATACGCGGCTCTCCTCTCTTTTAGTGTCAAATTCTGCCTCAGAAAGCGCCCTGAGCCAGTGCTGTGTCCCAGGTAAGGTTCCTGGATGGCTGAGCCCACGGCAGCTGCTTTCCCAAGGACGCATCCTCCTGGCACACTAACCAGCCCCGCTGTCCAGGCCGACCCTAGGGCCACTTCCTGGGGCGCCACTGCCTTCGGGAGATGCTAGAGAGGCTGTTGCAATGCCTGAACTTTTTAAAAAAGTGACATGGAAATATACATGGCGAGCTCCTTTTACTGGCAGACTCACTGCCGGAGGGGCATCGAGAAGCATCTCTTATGAACCCACTCTCGGGATGTAGGAGAAGCCAGGAACTAGCCCCCGGGGCCCCTGGTTTGCTAACCTGCTGCAGCCTCGCGGTCCCCAAGGAACTCCCCTAGCGTGATGCCAGGTCTATCGACGAGGGAGCGGCTAATCTGTTTTCGCAAACCTGTGGTCTTTCCACAGCCCTTTGCTTCCCTGATGGTGACTCGCACGTGGCTGCCTTCTCTGCATTGTTGAGTATTGCTTGCGTGGGCAGCGAGGGGCAGGAAGTGGCGTATTCCTGGGCAGCTAATCCCGGGATAGCGAACCAGGACTTGGCTGGAGCATGTGGGTTTGACTTGGGGATGAAGCCAGCCATTTGGTCCCCTCATCCTCAGTGTCCTGTCCAGCCCTCAGAGGCCACTCCCACGCAAGCTGCCCAGACCACGTGGACGCAGGGATGCTGCGAGCAGCGCCACCTCATGGTGCTCGGAGGGAGGTTGTCCGTGGTGAGTTTGCATTATTTAATGATGCCCAATACACGGTCGATCTCTTTTCGGTACCTCATCTCGTCAGGCGTCTCCTTGGAGCTGAAGGCCAACCTCGGGGAGGCCACAGTCCTGTGCGTCCCATGCCAGTCCCTCCTTGGGAATGAGTGGCTCAGTGCCCCTAGGGCTCCTTATCCTCATTCAGTTTGTTCATGGAGGACCTTGCCAGTTTGGGGAGAGAAGCATGTGGTCTAGGGACCTAAACAACCAAGGAAGTGGGGGGTGTTCAGGATGCTTCTGATTGTTTTACAGAAAAGTAGACAGCTGCCTTCTCTTTCAGTGTTAAATCTTGTCTTGGAGTGTTCCTTCGATATGCCAGCAAGGTCAGAGGAGGGCATTGGTCGCAGCAGTTTTTCTGGGCTAAGCAAACGGGTGTTTCACTACACCTGTTGACCTCGAAACGGTACCAGATTTGAGGGCAGAGGGCAGTTCTATTTTCAGTTTCCTGTTTTTTCTTTCCAAAAGAATAATTATTTTACCGCATTGCCATATTTATGAAAATGATATATGCTCATAATAAAAATTCAAGCAATGTGGAAAAAGGTAAATAAAGAGGGGAGAAAATTACCCAATTCTCTGTGTACCCAGAAATAACCAGGAGCACTGCAGAAATCAAATACCTGTCTGAGCAAATATGCAAAGGTCTATTTAGACAAAGAGAAAAATATTTTATAAATATGAGATCACACAGTACCTGATCTTTTTATTGAAAAGGTTAACTCTAATTTTATTCAAATTTAATATAAAAAGTAAGCTGAAGAAAATTGGAAGAAATGATAAAGGTCTCTTGTTCTACCACAAGAAGTATTCATTCCTAAAAGATCCCTCTAAAATTAAGGAATATTATTGTGTAAACCATTAACCAGTTGGGATCGTTATGTTTTTAATTATTTCAGTTTCACTCCTAGTTCTGAAATACAAAGAAACCAGCATGCTTACATTTTGATCTACCTTCTACTTTTTATAATTTAATTTTCCCATTGTAGATTTTTGCCTTTTTTCCTGTAAGCACAATTCTTGCAGGTGTTTATCATAGTTTTTTATTTAAATGGATTCATTACTGACCCACCAGTTGTTCTCTTTTATTTTTCCTTAAACTAAGCTTTCTCTGTTCTGGAGTTTGTCACTTTAATTCATCTCTCGGTAGTGGCTTTTATCATTGTGTTTTCAAGAATGGCTCATAGAAGCTACTGCTGAGTCTTTTCACGTTTGAGAATCTCTGTCTCTTGCTTTTAGACACAAGGGGACAGCTTAGCTAGGTATAAAATTCATAGCCTCCTTTTTTTTTTCCCCTTCGGTCTTTGTGGTAGTGCTCCACTGTCTGCTACATTTAGTATTTCACTAGCTCTTTTGATGATCGGCCTCTTCACAGAACTCCTGCTTAGCTGGGCTGCCTTGGTTGGTGGGTCTTCACATACTTGGTTAAAAGGACTTTGGTAGATGATATTCAGTGAGGTCTTTCCTCTCTGAGAATGTCTGACCATTGCTCCTATTACCTTTACTCCTGTGCCTGGTTTTTCAGACGTTCTGTGTGGCCCTGTGATTTGTAGCTCTATTTAATCACCTTAATCACATTAAAGATACTTACTGTTAATTTCTTTCAGCTCGAGGGTAAAAGTCCTTCTCTTTGTTGAGTCTGTTGCCTCCCGATAATGCTTTTCTTCCTGGGTTTTTGTAGTTTTTTATAGTGCTTCTATCATCAGTGGGGATTAAAGTGTTTCCATCCTGTTCCCCTGCAAAAGAGTCGTGACCTGAGGGCTTTGTGTTCGGTTCTTTGTGGCACCCTAAGGCTTTGACCAGTTGGGACCAGTTTTCCTACTCTGTTGTTGGCTTACAGAGTCCCACACCTGATAGCTGGTTTAAATCCTCAGCACATCTTTGTCCTAGAGCCTTGTTGCTCACAGGAGACTTCATTCCATCCACAGCCTAGACAGAAGCAAAGCCTCTCGTCATTTCTCTTGGCCTGTGTTCTGGCTCTCCATTCTCTTCCAGATCTCTACCGTTCTCGGGCCCAAGGCCACATCACATCCCCTGTCCTGCTTGGACAGTATGACCAGACTTTTTGAGTCTCCAGTGCAGTGTCCCCTTGGGTCTCATTGGTGGCAGGTTGCAAACTTGTTACTCTGAATTAAATTCTGTCTTCATTGGCAATGGATTGTTTCCTTTCCATTCATTTCTTTTAGCTGTGCATTTATTTACCAGTTGGTTTTTGGCCGTGGCCATTTCTCACTCATCATTTCTGTGCTTTTGTGGAGGAGACTGTTCTCCACTAGCTCGGTACTAGGATCTGACTCCGTCACCACTTTTCTTTACCAACCCTTCCGAATCACATTATGCCCTTGATTCATGGCTAGGCATTCCTTTGTCTCAAGGATGTCTTCCTCTATCATTCCTGTGAGTATTTTTCTATGTGTTGGTCTCTTCTTGGGTTTCTTGGGGGAGGAAAGAGAAATCTCTGACCTGGCCCCACGCTGCCATCTTCCCTGGAAGTCTTTTTATTGCCACTTGCTCTTGTACTTGCTTATTTACAGTGACTCCTACCTGGACGCCCCCTTCACGGTACACCTTCCGCCTGGCAGGACACATCATTGCAGTGCCGGCTTCTGGGGTGGACATGGAATCAGTACCATTTGCCGCGTATGTGGATTTATTTTAACAAGGGAGGCTTGATTTTTTGATCATACATCTACTGGACGATTAACCCTAAGTGTGTGATTTATCCTCAGGGAGCTTTCTTGGAAGTCAAGGCCACCTTTGGAGCTGAGGCCATAATTCTGAGGTCAGTGTCCCATCGTGCATGGTTTAATAACTTTTGTATCCCACACTGTCTTTTTTTTTTTTTTTTTTAAACAATCGGTATTGCAAAGTCAGCCTCCCTGGGGTAAACTCCAGCTTTGAAGGGCTTCCTGGATACGAGGCTCGGTAAAGAAAGGCTGTCTGCTGTCAGTTGTGATGCTGATGTGAAATGGGGAAGTGTTCCTTGCTGTGGTCAGAACAGTGACTTCTCACGCACTTGACCTTTCCACATTCAGGTCTCCCAGGAGTGCTTCTCAGATGCCGTGCCAAGCACCGTGAAGGCATTGTCATCTGGGGTGTTCGGGGTCCAGGATGGGACGACTGAACATGGCATGTGTACTTCCCGCTGCCGCTCAGTGTTTGCTCTGCCTTAAGGGGGCTTCCCGGAGAAGGCCAACTTTGGAGAAGAGGAATTGGCAACTGGTCAGCGCTAATGTGCACACCTCGAAGTTAGATAATAATCCGTGTTGTCTTCACCCTGTTTATGGGACTCGTACATGGTTCACCTATTTTGGGGTACCAAAGCCTGCTGTAAAGGGCTGTTTGGGGCCTGGCCCCACTTTAGGGTGAGACCTCGGGGTCCGTTTCTGTCCGGGGCTCAGTGGCAGGGGAGTGGGGGGAGCGGCCAGAGCTGACTGCAGAGTGTGTCCCAGCCCGACACGGTGAGCCCTGCTCTGAACCCTCTGGGAGCCATCCGTGTCAAGATTCGCAGAGGTGACACTGTCTCGGGAAAAGTGGGGCTTTTCTTCCTGAAGCTCCTTGGCAGCCCTTGAACACGTGTTCTGTGTTGTGCTTGCTTTATTTTTTGACAGATTGTGCATGATCGACCTTTTTTTAAGTATCAGAGCTTCAGGGACTGGAGCTGGCATCCACACCCTTGACTGGATGGTCTTGCGCGTGAGCCCGTCTTCCCACGCATGTGCCACCTGCGTCCCCACCCCCTCTGGGGTCACTGCTCAATGCATGGTGCCAGTTTCCCAGCAATGACAGTAGTCTCGTCCTAGAGCCCCTCTGTGTTTGACAGGAAGTCATCCCCGTGCTGTCTCCTCACTGGTAACAAGGTGACACCCTGCCGCCTGTCGCTCCCCACGTGGCTTCCTGGAAGGGGCGCTGACTTCAAGTAAGAGGCCGTGGGTCCACGCCCGCAGGCCCACAGAGCACACATCCTCCCCATGTTGGTGTCGCCAGCGTCCTCACTCCGTACTCTTTCTGCCCTTAGGCCCGTCTTCTGGGACGTGCCGGAAGCCAGCACCCTAGTCAGGTACTTGAATGGAGGTTGTCCATGGTGTGTTCATTTTATTTATGATGAGTATTACATGGCCAATCTCCTTTCGGTACTAAATTCTTCTTGGGAAATCTCCACAAGGGCGTATTTCATCTGGTGCCTTGTTCACGGTAAGGAAACGGAGCGCGCACCCCATGACAGGTGCTTTGTGTATGACAGCGTCCCCGGGCCCAGAAGTCCCAGGAGTGATGCTGACCTTGTAGGGGAGACAGCAGTTTTCTGGTCACTGCTGCCCCTCTTTCCCTGGAGACTCACTAATGAGGAAAGCTTACTTGGTGAGCTTCTGTCCTGTATGAAATCACTTTGGACATGGGACACATTCTGGGGGAGGGGACCTCTGTGCTGTGCCAACAGCCTGGCTGAGTGGAAGGCGCGCATTTTACAAATGCCCTGTGTTACGACCCCTTCAAGGGTCCTAGTCCTCAGTACCCCTGGGAAGCGAAGACCACCCTGGGGAGGTGGGGCTGAGGGGGTGGGGATTTCTTGGGCCGTGAGAATCGGATGTGAGGACAGGTTTCCGTGGCATGATTTGTTTAGTCTTGGTAGAAGATAAGAATAATTCACTGCATGTTTAAGTGCTTTGTGTTTACGCGCTTTGGGGTCTTGGGCAAGTTACTTAGGCGAGCACCTCCGTGCCTCAGTTTACTCATCTGTACAGTGGAGAGAACGCCTTCTCACAGAGTAGGCGCCAGAACTCAGCACTTGATGGGTAGTGAAGTTGGAAAAGAATCCACTCTTGGGACGCCGGTTATCATCATGTTGCTGCTCTATCCTAGATCTCCCTTTACCGTCCTCTCGCCCACCAGGACATGAATTCCCAGGGAGCATGAGTTTTGCCCATTTTGTTTCTTGCTCTGTTCCTCAGTGCACATGGTAGATGGGGGATTTTGAATGAGTGGTTAGGGGCTGGTTGACACATTTGCTGTATTAAGTGCATCTCCGAGGTTCTCCTGGAAAGAAGGAACGAAGGACAGGAGCATACCTCTGCTTCCCGATGAGGCAGCCGGTTTGCCCTCGCCATGCCACCCTCCACCCCTGCCAGGAGGAGTCACCCATCTTCAGGTACGGCACCCCACAGACTTGGAGACTAGAGGGCTCCGCTGCGGCCACAGCATGTCTAGACAGTGTTAAATGATCGCTCCTTTCTCTATGTTAATTCCCCATGCAGGGACCGCCCAGAGGAGACGCCGGCTTGGGACGGACCCTGGTGTCAGCGCCTCTTGAGGGTAAGTGGCCAGACGCGGCCTAGACATGGGTCTGACTGATGATGCGCCTGCACAGAGCCCCCCACTCCCCGCTCCCAACCGCAGCCAGTTCAGGGGATCACCTAGTCCCACTTAAGCTGATGCACGAGACCCTGCCCTCTGACAAGACATGTCCTATGTTCCGATCAGGCCCAGGAAGCTCCCACACTGCGCTCTCCGGTGGAGGGGGGAGAGGGGGGGCCGGAAATGAGCAGCTAGACCCTGAAAGGCAGTGCTGCCCTCGGTGAAGAGGCGTCTTGCTGGCGTTCTTGCCCCTGCTGACCTTTGACCCTTGAGCAGAGGTTGCCCTTGGTGAATTCGCTTTATTTATGTTGAATCACACAAAGGCAACTTTTGTTTGAGTATCAAATCCTGCCTGGGATGGCTTCCGGGACCCAGTTGTGAGCTCAGGGTCTATACCTCGCCCACGAGCGAGAACGGATGGTGGAAGGGTGGGGGTCAGCACTTCTCCCGTGGACGAGGACGATGTGGATCAGAGAACACAGGCTGCATTCCTAGCGTGGGTCACCTGGGGCATGGGAAGGCAGGTGCCAGGGCCGAATCTGCTCCAGAGCCTACCCGGGACCCTGTTGACGTCACCAGTCCGACCACCGGTCCTGGAGACATTCAGCCCCCACCCCTGCTTCTGCTCGGGAGGAGTTTTGACCTTGTGGGTTAGTGAAGAGTTTGCCCTTGGCGGCTGGAGAGGCCCAGCTTCTCCTTCCCTTGGCCTCGCACAAAACCTTTCCTGCCTCTGTCGGTCCCTCCCGCTTCTCTCCCTGTGCCGCTGCTCGTCTCCCCGCCACCCTCTCTGTCTCGCCATCCCCCTGCTCGGCAGTCTCCATTTTCTCACGAGTTAGGGAATGAGTGGAAGCTGTCAGCATTGCGTCCCATTTGTATTGAAGAATAGTCATAAAAGTAATCAACACAAATAGAACACTAAACACAACAAAAAGGCACAGCGTTAGACGGGCTTAACTGTCTATAAATTGGCAGAAGAATCCAATTTTCTCGACCACGTTTCGCTGGCCCCATCCGGCCCCGGGCCACAGAACCCTGTAGGCGTGGCAGCTGGGGCGGAAGCCGACCGAGGCGCACCGAGGAAGCCAATCTGCGTTCACATTTGTAAATGGAAGAGAATTGATCCTAATGAAAATGATTTGCGGGAAAATAGCAAAGGGAAATAAAAGAAATGAAAACAGCTCCACAGCATAGCCAGGGAGGCTAAACAGGGAATTTGATTTGTTTAATGGAATTCACTGTGAAAAACACGATTTGTATGAAAATCAATGTTGGCACAGTTCTCATTAACATGATTAAAATTACACACGTGGTGTGTGGTCCATGGGTTGACCAGGAACATGGGGCCCAGGCACAGTGTCCCTTATGCATCTGACCTTCTCTTTCTGTCCCAAGTCTTCCTGGAGAGCTTCCTGAGCAGGCTTGCTGACGTCAGGGGTGACACACGGGTAACAGGGTGCATGTTGTCACCAGTGTGTGGTCCTTCTTGGGGCTGTGCCTCTATCGCTCTCCCGACCTGCTTCCTCTTGGCATTCCTCTGTCTCCTTGCGGAGCTCTGGGTGACACACTGACTCCACAAGCGAGGCAGGAAATCCTTGGGCAGTGGGGACAGTCGTCATGCGTGCTGTTGTACAACACACAGGAAGGCTGGGACTTACTCAGATAGACTCCTTCCTAGGATCCCAGTGGTGGCCCACCCCAAGGCCCCAGGCTGGCCCCACAGATGGCACTTGGTCCCAGAACCTGGCCTCGTTTGGGAAGTGGTCCTGCAGTCGGTGTTCCTAGGATCCAGACCGTTGCCTAGGGTGTGGACAGTTGTCCTTTGGTGGTGTGATTCGTCCATGACCCACACTGGTGGCTCTCTTTCAGATCAAGCCCTGCCTTGGCACACTCCCAGAAGCCACAGCACCTGCCGGAGGTGGTCGGCGGCGGGAGCCCTCCGCAGGGTAGGTGCGTGGGTGCAGGCCCAGGCCATGCCCTCAGTGTGCGGACGATGTATGTCGTCTGCTCCAGTAGCCGCTGCCGCCCAGCCCGTTCTCACGAGCACATCCGGAGGCCATGGCCATTCTGGGAAAGCGTCCCTGAGCCGCAGGTCAGTACCCACAGACAGGGACGCGTCCATATCATGTTTTCTTTCTTCAAGACAGCCCTTGGGTGGCCAGTTCCTTGCTGCAATGGTAGCAAGACCCAAGGGCTTTCTGAAGTCGTGCCACATCAGGGAAAGGGATGTGCTGTTGGTCCTACTCCCAAGTTCACAGAGAGGGTGGTGGGCATGGGGTCCAGCCTCTGCGTGTGCATATATCACCATCTCCCCAGCCCTCCCCGGCCAGCCCGTTGTTTGGGGGCACATTCTGGATCTGATGTCAATACTGGGGAAAACCAGGGTTCTGATATCGAGCTACTTTGCCTTTTTTTTGAAGAGAGATCACATCTCGCTCAGTTGCTTTCTTCTCCAGCCCTCCCAAGCCTTTATTTTTGGTGTTTTGATTCCTTTGTGAGGCTAATCCAGTGGTCCACTAGTTTTTTTGTATTGAATCGTCCTTTGGAGGCCCCTGGGGTGGCAACACTACATGGGGCTAGAGGTGGTGTGGGGGGCCACCTGGGGGTGCGTAGTGCTGGGCGTTGGCGCCGTGCACACAGGCCGTGCCCCAGGGAGGGAGGTTTTGTGCGGGCACAGGGCTCAGGCTCACCCTGTGTGGGGTCTGTGAGAGAAGAGCTGAGGGCAGTCGGGGGTGTCACCTGTGCGTCAGACCAGTGGCAGCTAGCCCCCGTGTAGGCCAGTCGGGCAGAAGGGCGTCTCACCCTGGGCCTCTGG
Organism: Spilogale gracilis; assembly: GCA_004023965.1. Classification (NCBI taxonomy): domain Eukaryota; kingdom Metazoa; phylum Chordata; class Mammalia; order Carnivora; family Mephitidae; genus Spilogale; species Spilogale gracilis. The sequence continues at coordinate 13,271 of PITA01002238.1, read as the reverse complement.
GCCGAGCACCTGAGAGCTGCCCCTAGCCCTCACACTTCGCTTTGGGGAATGGTCTCTGGGTCAGGCTCATTCTGGGGCGGGGGTGGAGTGAGTGGCCTCGACGGCTGCGGCGGGGCGGGTGTTCTGGAAGCACAGCCACCTCGAAGCGTCCGTCGTAGTCCAAGCGCCCAAGCCTCTCCATGGTACTCGGGGAGAGGTTACCCGAGCAACTTTGCATCTGGACGACGAATGTTGCTCGGTGAACCCCTTTTCGGTATCAAATTCCACCAGAGAGGCCGACTCGGAGGCCGCGGCACCTCGGGGAAGAACGTCGGTAGCAGCACCGCTCTGGGGTACAGGACGGATGGTCGACCAGTTGGAAAGTAATTGTTTCGAATGTACTTCACCTGGTCCACTAGCCGTCCGTACCCACTGCAGCCTGCGGGGCCCACGGGCCCGGCCCCGTCGCTCCTCCGCTCCGCAGCTCTCCTGGTACTTGAAGGGAGATCGACCGTGTTATATTCGCTTCATTGACTTCGAATAATACATGGTTGATCTTTTCTCAGTATCAAATCTCACCTTGGAGGATCTCTTGGACACGCAGCCCTGTGGGGGTGGGCGCAGGGTTGGGGGCGTTGGTGTCACTGCCCCCAGCGGGGTTCCCGGGGTGGAGGCCGCAGGGGCGGGGCCGGGGCGGGGCTGCGTAGCAGGTGTGCGGCCCCTCACCTTTCCTGTCTGATCCGCCCTTAGGACAGTTCCTCGAGGCGGTCACCGAGGCGGCAACGTTGGCCCTCGACGGCATCTCTCTGGGTACTTGAGGAGAGGTTGTCTGTGATGAGTTCGCTTTATTAATGCCGAATATAACACAGATGGCCTGTTTTCGGTACCACCTGCGACTGTGAGGCCGGCCCCCTGCAGGGTACGTGAGTGCATGGGCTCCGCGAGTGATGCGCGTCGCCCTCTCTGCCGACCCTCCACATCGAGTCCGTCTTGGGAGAGCTTTCCGGAGGGCGCTGGGGGTTCTGCACTGGAAGGCTGGGCACGAAGCCCCACTCGCTGCAAAAGACGAATGGCTCTGTCCATCCTCTACGCCCCAGGCCACAGAGGGCCCCCACCATGGAGGGCAGGCGGCTGTCCCTATCTCAGGGCTCCCCCCAGGGCTGACCCCTGCATGGCCTGACCCCCGGGAGGTGCTGCCCAGCCGCTTTGCTGCTCAGGCCCCTGCCCCCCTGCTCCCGGGGACCCACGCCAGCCGCTGCCTCCCGGGGGGGGGGGGGGTGAGCCCGGGGCTCTGCTTGCTTGCGTGTTGCTCCGTGTGGTGCTTGAGGAGAGGTCGCCCGTGGCGCGTTCGCATTCTCCATGACGCACAATACACGGTCGACCTCTCTTCAGCATCAGATCCCGCCTTGCATGCCCCCTGCTGGCGCTGCCGTCTGGGGAGGGTGCGGTGGGGGGGGGAGAGGGCAGGGGCGCACGGCGGGCTGTCCTTGAGGAAGAAGCCTCCCGTCCGGAGTCTGCTCGGTGGTACCTGAAATAGGTTGCCTGTGAGGTGTTCACTTTCTATACGATGAATATTATACAGTCAACCTCTTCCCGGTATCGAACCCCGCCGTGGACGACGGCCCGCGCGCAGCCTCCGGGCCGCAGAAGCCTCGGTCAGCGCTGGCCGACCTGTGGACTCAGGGTCGGGCCCCTGCCCCCGGCCTACTCATTTTCCAGCTCATTCCCTGCGCCACCCCCCATTCTAAAAGCCTTTGAAAGGCCACATGGAGCAGCCTTGCAGTTCCGGTGTCCCTGCGTGGGGCTGGGCGAGGCCTCTACCTGCTGATTCTCCTTTCCCAGGGGACTCCAGCCCTGCCCAGGCCAATGCCAGGTTGGGGGGGGGGAGGAGGGAGGGGGCGGGGGGAGTGTGAGGAGGGGAGTGCGTGCAGGGGCGAAGGGGCTGGGCTCTTGCAAAGGGGAGCTCCCAGAGTGTCTCCAGGCGGTGAACCGAGGATTTTCGGTATTTTGAATTGTCTTCTGGGTTGCCGGAAGCTCCTTTCTCCCCTTTCATGGCTCCTGTCACAGGGTCGTGTGGGGGGAGGGGCATGGCTCATCAACAGTCTCGCCCTGCACGTCTGTCCCCTGGTGGCCACCACCTCAGGCCCACGGGCTCTCTGTGCCCAGCACCAGTTCAGCAGTGACCATGCCAGCCGAGCACCATGGCTCCAGGCTGCCTCCCCTTCCCTGTCCTCCAGGCCTCAGGTGTGGGAGGCGTGTGCACCTGGCCTCCCTGTCAGGCCTGCCGCAGCCTTGCCCTCGGAGCCTCCCTCTCTGGCTCAGACCCCTGCATGGGCCCCACCAGGGTCTCCCTATCCTGCTTTTGCCAGGAGAACTTTCAGGCAAGCAGTCTGGTGCTCTCTGCACTGCCCAGAGCTCCTCGGAGGCACCCTTTCCTCATGTCCCGCTGCTAGACCCCAGGTGGCTAGCCTCACTCCCTGCCATGCCCTTCTTTTGGTCTTTATATTGTTCCCCCCACTCTAGGTCCACCTACCCACCGGTTGGGAGCTGGGTCCTCCGCAGCCTGGGGCCAGATGTGGATGCCCCCATCTTGGGACACCCAGCATAGCCTCTTGCTCCAAAGGGACTTCCCCTTTCTAGAGCAGGCGTTCAGGGTTCTGGAGGGGATGGAATGTCCCTTATTTGGCGAAGCCATCCCTGAACCCCCAGCCTTGCTGTCCCTCGTCCTAGTAGCCCTCTGTCTGTCCCTGGTCCAGCTTTCCTCCTGGTGCACTGCTGTCTGAAATTCCCTGCTGTCAGTTTCTGCTTTCTCCCCCTCCTCCCCTGGATGAAGATTTCTCAGGGCAGGGATTTTTTTCTGTCCCGTTCCTTGCTCTGTCCCCAGCACTGCGACCCATGCCAGACCCGTAATAGAGGAATCAACAAACGTTTGTTGATTGACTAACTGATTCTCCAAGAGCAGGGACTTTCATCAAGTTAATCCCCAGAAAAGTGTGGGGACACAACGGAGACACCGAGGGAGATGTGGTGACACAGCACATGAATATGGTAATCAATTTTTAGAAATTCTTTATGTTTGTTAAATGTTGGGTTTTCTGGCTTTTCCTGCCCCTTTCAGATATCATTTGGGAGAGCTGAGGTTTGCTGCAATAGGGTCAGGTTAGCTGGGTCTGGGCTCTGGTCTCCACTTTCCAAGGGGATCCCTAGGAGGTGGTGAGCCCCCAGATTATCCTGCAACCACCAACTGAGCGCCCCCCCCCCCAGCTCACTGTGGTGCTCAGAGCCAGGTGTTCTGGGAGCTCTGTCGGCAACAGGCTGGCGTGTGGTGTCAGAGCTAATATTTTATGCATGGAACTGACTAAATGGGGGACATTTGGAGATGAAAATTGCTGTTAATGCATCCACACATCTTTGGAATATATTAAATGTTTGTAGGGGGTGGGAGTCGACATTAGCCTCATTTAATGGTTCCAATGTAACCATCCCCACACCCCAGCTGCAACAGCCCTGGTGCCCCCCGGGCTACTGCTCGGGGGGAGTGTCGGGTGGCCCCACCGCAGCTGGAGAATTATGCATGAGACCAAATGTCAGCCTGGGGTAGCAGGCATTCAGCGGCATATGTTCCAAACTCATTTTAGACCCAGAGACGGTGACCCCATGCTGCTCGCTGCAGAATTTCATTAAAAGCCAAATTACTGGTTTATCTATTGTCTGAGCAGAAGAGAGAATAAACAAAGGGCCCAAATGAAAATGTCTGTCCCCGCAGCAGCTGGGGTGACAGTCACTGGAGCCGGAGGGTCAGCGACTGGGCTCATCTCCAGGGCGCGGTGCTAGCCGAGTCGTGGGTCTAAGTTCATGGGGCGCCAGCCGTCTCCTGGAGCCCGTGTGGGCAAGGGCCCTGGCTCCCCCCAGCTGCGTCTCCTGGACACAGTTCGATGCGAGCCACTTCGAAAACTGAGGCTCTTGAGAGCTTCTGGTCCTGTAGTCTCCTCGCCTTACCATTTTCAGGGGGGCTAAGCTGGGAAACACTAGCCAGCCTGAATAAAGTCCAGCCCCCCACCTGTGGCCCATCCGTCTGGCTCTAGGGGCTTCACTCTAGCCTGTGGCCAGGGGGCAGACTCTTGTTTCTTATAGTGAGGATGTGGGGCACAGAGAGTAGGAGACTCCACCAAGACCACCCCGTGGGCTCTCCGCATGCTGACACCCAGAGGGCTCTAGAACAGTCTCAAATTCTCTCTGCACGAGGAGGTAGGCCATCTGTCCCGAACCCCTGGCTTGCCATACTTCTAGCGGGATCTTCCCTGGACCCAGCTGGCGTCTCTCCACTTTGGGGACCACGCCATGACAAGGGATGCTTGCAGCTGGGTCTGGTCCCCATGGCCCCCAGCGACTGTCTGGCCTGGGGAGAAGGCTGCTTGCTCTGTTGGGAGCCCCCGGGCCCAGGGGAGAGCTAAGGACAAAGACACACCCTGGCTTGTGCCTTTCGCTGCCACCTTGGAGTGCACTGAGGGTTGTGAGCAAGAGTAGGGAGCTCAGGCAAGCTGGCTGGTCTCCATGGGGCAGGGCCCGGCTCTAGCCCTGCTCCCCCAGCCTCCCCCTTCGCCTGCTCAGCCCCCTGCCCTTGCCGGTGTCCCACTCTGCACAGCTCAGGGGTTGCTGAGGTGCTGGGAGCACCATCACATGTCAGGGCTAAATGGGCCCCCGAATGCCTTCCCTCTTGGCCCCATGCCCCACCCCCGCCACTGACATCCTCGTACGGGTAAGGAACCTGAGGTCTGAGTGGGTAGCCTGCTTTGCCACAGTTTTTCTTCTGAGCATCGTCTCAGAGTTCAGGGTCAGGACCCACCTCTGGCAAATAAGTAGTTTCCTTCTTTGCAAAAACTTGGGTGACCCAGCACCCCAAGGCTGTAGACACACCAAGCAGGATTCAGTACCTCAACACTGCAGGGGAAGTGGTGCCGCTGCCCTGCGAGCTTCCCGAAGCCAGGCCCGTGACCCTGCAGTACTGGCCCCAGGAGGTGCTCAGCTGATGGCTGGATGGCGCGGGCCGCAGACACCAGCGCACGGATGGGTGCGAGGCGGGAGGGTGCGCCGGAACCAGATGTGTTCGCTGCCGGGAAGGGGCGCACACGAGGGGCTGGGAGGACGTTTGGGGAATGAATAAATAAAAGTGTGCTCTTGGAGGGAATAAAGTAGAGAGGAAAAAAAAAAAGAATCTAGGGAAGATGGACATAAATCTCTGCTGAGCACCGCCGAGGTTTGCAGCCAGAGCGGCTGACAAGACCCCACGGAGCAGAGGGGCCGTTTGTCACAGGCAGGGACCCTGAAGCCGGGTGTGATGGAGGCTCGTTCGTCACTTTCCCATTATTCCCGTGATGTGGAGGGGAGCCTGTGCCTGTGCCACGACACCGCCTGCCTGTCAGTGAGCGTGGGCTTGGGCGAGGGGAGGGACCCTGAAGAAGGGCTCGCCCTCCAGGAGAGCCAGCAGCTACGAGGTGGGTCCCAAAGGCCTGGCGTGGGCAGCAGAGAGGACAGGAGTCACTCAAGGCCGCCTGGCTGGTCATGGGGCGGGACTTTGGGGCCATTATGGCTGCCCGTGTCATATTCCCTCGTGTCCTTGGTGTGTGGTGGTTGCTTCCATGCCTGGAAGTCCCAGTGCCATTCCTGGGCTCATGCTGTACCTCTACCTGGAGTTCCTGTCCCTCCTTATCATCAAAGGCCCAGTTTCACTGCCGCCTCCTACAGGAAGCCTTCCCTGATGTACACTTGCTCCCAACACACATACACAGAGCCTCAACCTGCAGTCAGATAGCAGTCCCGGATTCTTTGATTTACAGGTGGTAAGGTCTCCAGGGAGAGGGGCTGTTCTGGTTTGGTCACTGAGGAGCCCCTGTACCCCACAGGACCTAGCCCAGGGATGGTGTCATGGGATGCTTGTCTTCCCTTGGCAGGCACACGGGATGGGGCAATCAGCGGGTGCCCAGTACATGGAGCCTTTGGTTGACCACAGCCTTGTGCCAAGGGCTAGGCCAGAGGTGGCCCCACCAGACCACTTCCGCCTGGGAGATGTGGGCTAGTGAGCCCTGTCTGACCCTAGAAGCAGTCCTTGGGTCAGGTGAGTGCACTTTGGAAGGACCACAGGGTGCCTCCCAGTGGGCCCAGAGCAAAGGCAGGATCTAGGGGAGACCCAAGCTCATTATCAGGGTGGATCTCAGGACAGAAATCATGCCCCTTACTCAGTGTATCTCCCCCAAGCCCCAAACAGTGCTCACTGAGTGAATGAATGCAACAGGGTCTCCCGACTCCTGCTCAAAACTCCCTGCACACCCCAGACAGATTTGTTCCAAGGAGAGGCTAGCCTCATTCTGTCTGGCTGTGGAGAAGGGAGTGAACCCTACATGGGCTGCCATGGGAGGGAGACTTGAGCAGGCGAGGCCCCGGACAGGGGGACAGTGGGGCCCTGCCTCCGGGGTCCCCTGGAAGTGAAGGCTCTGGTCTTCCTTGGGGCAAGCCTCTGTGCACAGAGCCTGGGGTGTGGGAAACCTTCCAGAATGCTGCTTCCCACCATCTGTGATATCTTCGTTTTCTCTAACACTCAAAAATAGATGTTTCTGTTATGCTTCTCGTTGGCAGGGGAGCTGCGGGGCCTGCCAAGGCCTGGGGGAGCCCGCCAGCCTGCTGAGTTTTACTGTACAAACAGTTGGGGAGGGGGGTGTCTCTGTTAACTTGAAATCCCCGATCAGTAAACATGCCAATTTAAAGTGTAATTAACTCAGGCCGGAAAAAATTCAGATCTGGACTGCTTTTCACAGTTGAGGCTGTTTTTCTTTTATTTATTTATCTCTTTCCGGGTGTGGTGGTGTCTGTGGCAGGTTTAAGCCAGGAAAAATAGAAGGGGGGCTTAAGTGGGGAAGGGGCTGGCTGGGAAGGGAAGCGATGGGAGGAAAAGAAGGAGCAGAGGGGAGGTGGGCCTGCCACCCCGATGGCCTTGGGGGTCTGCATCCTCTCTCCGTCCAGGATGCTGGCTGCCAGGTGGGGAAACAGTGGCACAGGAAGATGGGGGGCATTTGTGTCCCTCAGATACCCTTGCTGGCTAGGACCAGTGATTCAGAGTCATGGGCGCCATCCGGGGACCCCCGGACACACTCAGCTTGTTTGTGGCCTGCATCTCTGGGTTCCACTCCTGACTCTCTGTCTTGCCTCCCCTTTTAGGGGCCCCTGCTGTCCGTGAACCCACCCTGGAGCCCCAGCTTCTGCCTCCCAGGACTCCTAGAAGGTCCCGCTCTTGGAGAAGGCCAGTGGCACCTGCGCCGCAGTGGACAGAAGGACAGATGCACAGCCCTGCCTAACCAGCGCCCCTTCTTGCCTCCGCCAGAAAGAAGGGGCGGCCATGCACTCCCCATCCTTTGAAGGACCCTGAGTGGGAAGGGCAGGGGGAGGGCGTATGTACCCCGGGACAGGCGGGCGCTGTGGACTGGGGAGGACCATGGGGGCCTGCAGAGAACTCTGAGTGGCAGTGAACTCAAACCCAAGAGCCAAGGACCCCAGCCCCTCCCCTTCCAAGGCTCAGGATTCCTACTTCTCCATTGCAAACACTTGGCATGTCTCTGGGCTATTTGAATAATAAATACACATTATAAAAGTCTAAATATGTTTGTGTGTCTATATGTTCAGAGAGGATGTTCATTAAGTGGAAGGTTTAAAAACAAAGGCCATCTGCCTGGGGGGCGGGGGGGACGGGGGTTGCTTCTCTAGAGTCACCTGCCTTTGCCCAGCGGGTACCCTGCGGGGAGCATCTTAGGGAAGGGAGGAGGGGGTCCTTGGAGGCGGGGTCCACTCCCCCCGCCCCCGGCGCACTTCCGGGTGGGAACCAGGGCCTCGAAGGCCCGCTTGCTTTCCCATCTGCAGTCTGAACCAGCTCCCCGCCCCCGCGGCCGCCCTCCCTTCTCCCCCAGGGGCAGAGGCCGAGCCCCCGCCTCCGCGCTGCAGCCTCCGCTGGTCACGACTCAGCCGGCTGTGACTCAGACGCGCCCGAGCCTCGTCAATTACATAATTACCTGCGAACCTGCTGCCGCCGCCGGGAGGGCCGCGCCGGGCCGCGGTGACTCACTGTTTTCCCCGGAGGGAGCTTCTCGCCCGCGCGCGGCGGCCGCCTCGGTCTGGGGCTGGGCAGGCTGGTCTGGCTGGGCAGGGGGAAGGGGCCCTGCAGGGGGGGCGCCGCCCCTCGCCCCTCCGCTGTTTCCCCCCCCCTGCCATCGGTGTCCTCTCCTCCAGAGCCCCTGGAGGGGGGCAGTCTCCCTTGGAAGAAACCCTTCTCCTGACAGTGACTGTGTTAGGGAAGGAGGCATGAGGTTGCCTTTCTGACCCCAAGCTGTGTACACACCTTTGTTTGATTAATAATAATAATTTTTTTAAAAAACCCAGTGGGGCACCTGGCAGGCTCAGTTGGAAAAGTACCCCATTCTTGATCTCCGGTCCTGAATTTGAGCCTGAGGTTGGGTGCAGAATTTACTAAAAAAAAAAAAAAAAAAAAAAAAGATAAAAACCTAATAGAACAGGACTGGTGGGTGTGGGCTCCTATGAGAAGCTGGGTTTGAATCCAGCCCTGTCACTTCCTGGCACTGAGCCCCTTCTTCCTCATCTATAAAATGGGCACACTACCACCCACCTCGTGAGCGGGATGAGATGTGGATTTTAAGTATATATAAAGTGCCTCATGCAGTGCTTGATGGGTTAAGTTCTCATTAAACTGGGGGCTTCCTGCGGCCCCTGCTGAAGTCAACTTTTGGGGAGGTTGTAGAGTGCGGATGGGAGGTTGCCAGGGTCCACCCCCCTGCCCCGCCCCACAGGTCATGTGAGCTCACCCCACTCATTCTCATGTCTCTATTTGTTATAGGGACCCCAAACAGATGTGCTGAGGGGCTGGCTTCCTGGGGAGAGTCTCAGACCTAGTCCTTTCCCTACCATGGCCCCGGCTCACCCCTCCCCCCTTCACACAAACCCCTGGGGCGGGTGCACTGTTCTAACCATCACCCCACACGACCACTCTCTCCGCACCCGGCCGTGCACCCAGGAGAGGGGGCCGCTGCAGTCAGACCGGTGAGAGAGGATCCTAGTGACCCTCTGGCTATTGATCTGTCAGGATCCTGGGTCCAAGTTAACCCTGGTAAGTCCCTTGCCTCCACTGGGGTTCAGTCTTTTCATCTGTAAAATGGGTGGGATTGAATCAGATTACGTGACACTAAAGACCCAAGGGTCCCTTCCTGGGCCACCGCCTCATGTGACTCAGCCCTCCAGGTTCCTGGGCCACCCTCCCCTTGACTATCCAAACACCCACCACATTCTTAGCTCCCCTCCAGTATCCAGGGAAGCCCCCCACTCCCGGAGTTCTCCGTGCATTCCCACAGTCCTGAGAGGTGGGTCAGGATGGGGCTGGCACCACCCCCCTTCTCTGAGACTCCTCACCGGTTTCTGCTTTCCACCCCTTGCCCTTCTCTTCCCAGTGCATCGTCTAGCCGGAACTGTGCATGGAAGTTTCTAGGAGTTACCTGGGGGAATCATGGCTCCCCAGCAGAAACAACTGGAATCTGAGAATCAGACCCCATTGCTCCTGAAGCTTCGGTCCGTCACAGGTCCAGCACTGTGTCCTGGGGGCTGGGCCTCCCCTCCTCCCTGCTGCAGACAGCCTTTGTCCTGCCTTGCCGCAGCCCTACATGTGCTGTCCCTTCAGCGGATCCCTGTCTCATCTGGGAAGCCGAGGCCTCAGAGGGGGCTCTCCTGGTCCCCTGAGATGCAGACCTTGGAGAAGCAGCCATTTCCTCTCCTCTCCCCAAAAAACCATGCAGTAGGGTTCTGGTGGTGCGGGTACTGTACCCCGACAGCCCGAGTGTGGTGATGAGAAGGCTACTCCAGCTCCGGGTGCCTCAGGATCGCCATCCGTCAAATGGGGCTGCAGTGAGGACCGGATGAGCGAATTCTGTGCAAGAAGGTGAATGTTAGCCGTGAGCCGATTCACAACTTTCATCTCAGGACCCTCGAGCTGGGACCTGGGACCCTGTGACATATCGAAGGTGTCTCCCTTTACTTTTATGGCTAAGATGGTGATATTCCCCAGTATTTATCTGCTCTCTTGCCTTGGTCACTGACGCCTTTCGGTCCTTGGAGCAGAGGTCAGCTTCGGAGCAGCTCCCAGCCCTGACTTGGTTGTCTTGGGGATGCTCCTGCGGGGCTTCTGGAGGGGGGAGGAGTGGGCTGATGCTTGCATGGGAGGGTCCAGAGGCAGAAATTCAAGTCGGGGTCTCTGAGTTAGGTGTTCATGGTTGGGGAGCAAGATGAAACTTAACAAGGAGCCTGGCCCCAGGGAGGAGATGCAGAATTAATGACAGAATGGGGGGCACTGGCTTTGGGGACTCCCAGATGCATCATATGCAAATGAACTTGGTGTTGGAGGGCAGGACAGATGGGCAGGCAATGCTGGCTAGTGGTCAGCGCTGTGACTGGGGCTGGCTCTGGGTCCAGAGGGGACCCTGGAGCTGAGAGGCGTGGCAGGGGAGCCCTCCCTGAGTTTGAACCCCAAACCTCAGTGCGGGGCCATGTCATAAGGCCTCTCTCACCCGGGAGCCCCTTTCTGTCTCCCCACTTGAGCCCCAATTCACAGCTCTACGCAGCCAGCCCCACACCCCCCAATCGGCTTCCAGAAGGTTCAGAAACATGTATGTGAAGGATTGTATACGCCACACACCTGACCCACTCAGCGCACACAGACACATTGTTGTGCACGTGAGGCTAAGGGGCTGTTCTGTGTCTGAGCCAAGGTCAGGGACCCCAAGTGGGGTGCACAGTGGTCCAGGAAGTTGGGCAGCAGAAACGGCTGCTGGCAGAGACGGCAAGGAGCTGTGGACCCTGGTGATGGGTGACTGCTGTATCACGAGCTGGACTAGAAGAAAGGACTGGGGTCAGGTGGACCCAGTTCTCTCTGAAGTATGGCTGCTCACAGGTTCTTTCCGACACTTATGCAACCCGCCCTCTGTGCAGGTGTTCCTGGGTCACTGTGGGGGGCCCTCAAGCCACAGGACCCTCTCATCCTCCCCCCTCCCACTCTGGCCTCTTGGTGATGAGGCTCCTGTCTCCAAGGTGGGCGGTTCTTCCCCTCACATCCAGTTCCCCTAATGGCCACACTCATTTGCTTCCCGGGGCTCAGAGGACACAGTTCCCGCTCCGAGGACTGCTCAGCAGCCACGCCTCCCCTTTGGTGGGCGCCCAGGGAGGACGCACGTCTGGCAGAGCGAGGCTGGGGTCTCAAGCTGAAGGAGGATGAAACTGAGTCTCTCTCACAGAAAGTTTGTTTTCCATGGGACATTTCCAGGAAGCTGCTCCTGCTCCCCTCTCCGCCTCCGCTTAAGCCGGGGATGAGGCTGGGGACCATGGGGGGCGACCATGGTGGAAGCCCCAGGCTAGGCACCCCCCGAGCCCCGGGGCCTCTGCCACGGATTGCTGTGTGACCCTGCAGAAGGGACTCAAACCTTCTGAGCCTTGTTTCCTTGTTGTCTGGCCGGGGGTCTTGGGAGAGAGCCCTGAGCCCGTGCCCAGCCCAGCATGGAGAGGTTGGTGGGTGCCCTGCCACCTGGGCGTCCGTCCCTGCTGGTGTCTCAGCTTCTCGTGCCCCTGTCCCCCCAACACTGGATGGGCCCTCAGGAGAAGCCACTGTGGCCCAGGGAAACCACGAACGGAGCCCCCAGAGGCGTGCACGGCTCTCCTGGGTCCCCAGGCAGCGGGGGCCAAGGGCCCCCTCCCCACAGAGACCAGCCTGGCTCCGGCGGGGCTGCTCTTTGTGGCCTGTCCACTGCCATCGTCCCTCGCGCGCTGACATTTTCCTGAGGCCGGCCCAGGAGGAAGGGGGCTGGCGGCTGTGCGCACGGCAGGGGTGGGGGAGCCCAGCTTTACTAAAGGCTGCTTCTTCCCTGGGCTCGGGGCCAAGAGATGGGGCCCCATCTCTTCAATAGGGGGTGACTTTATGGGTCCCCCGAGAAGCCGCACGGCCCTAGGTTTCCCGCTTCCCTGAGCCACACAGGGGCCCCTGAGCCAGAACGCCCTCCAGCCCTGGCCTGGGGGGAGAGCGGCCAGCATCCCTGTGTCCCTGCAGTGTCCCCTTCTCCAGGGCCTGTGAAGTGCTGTGATTCACCAGAAGGGGCCTCAGGTAGGGGCTCGCCGGCCTCTGCAGGGAGAGTGACCTAGAACGAGGCAGCGACCATGTCTGTGTGTGATACTTGGTTCCTGCACCCGGCTTCCACTCGGCCAGCGGTGCCCCAGCAGCCCGCAGCTCGGGACACAGACCTCGAGGTGCCTGCTCACTCCCCAGCTGCATGCGAGCCCGAAGACAGAGGACAGAGACCCCAAGAGGCCTGGGTCCCCCTCAGGGTCGGGAGAAAGACCCTTGGGTCATGGCCCAGCGTGGAATGGTGAACCCACAGCCCCAAGACACAGTCCACAGTCCGGAGGACATCATGTCCAAAGACAAAGTCCCCTTTCCTCCTCCCTCTCCCGGAACGCCCCTGCCTCCTGCCTGGCAGCTTCTAAGATCACCTTTCCCATCTCTGTTGAAAACCAGTCCCGGGCTGGGACAGCCACCGGCCTGAGGAAGTTCCTGTGGCCAGGACGGGGAGGTGCTGCCACACTCCCAGGTGGGGTCCCCCGTGGGAAGGCAGGGGTGCTGGTTGCCATGCAGGTCAGAGGGGGTGCTCCCGTGACGGCCTGGAGAACCCCCAGGCCCTAGGAAAGGAAGGGGCTGCTGGAGGTTATCGTGCTGACGGCCCCTAGAAGGGCCTCCTGGGGCCTGGGGCGGCAGGTGGTCAGAGTAGTGAGGCTGTGGGAGCCCCAGAGAGGAATCCAACCTGGGGGCCCAGGAAGGTGGATTTTTTTTTGGGGGGGGGGGCTAGGAGTGGTGGAGAGGAGGCCCCTAAAAGCAGAAAAAACGGCCAGAACAAGGCTCAGCTGGCAGAGGCGGGGCCCTGGGGCGGCGGGGGTCCCATCCTGTGCCGGTGACTAAGTCAGGCTATTGTTCTCTGGGCCGGTGGGGGCGGCAGCTGAACAGAGCCCCCTCCCTTCCAGCCCGGAGTGGTTCAGCAGAATTACCGAGAATGAGCCGTTGGTTGCTAATGGGCTTGGGGAAAATGGGATGCAATTTCCCCGGTGTTTTTCAGGCCCAGAGCTATTGAATAAATGAAGTGCGCACAGCCCCAGTCGTGACGCACCGCCGGCTGCTGGCGTCCTGGAAGGAAGGGGGGGCGGGGGGG